>CAUZXS010003930.1:0-32500 GCA_963585895.1 Sepioteuthis lessoniana | reverse complement strand
TTGGTGTCCCAGGGGTTAGTGAAAGAGTTAAGTGATTTTTTAAATTTAGATGAATAATTGTAAAGAGTTTGTTCTTGACAAAAAGTCAAATCAGCTGATGTAAAATGTTAAATTTGGTATGCATACTTATTGGACACAAGGAAAACTTTTAATGAAATTTCTAAATATTTTTCAAGGAAAAAGTGAGTCTTTTATGGAAAGGAGTCTGTAACTATTCAAAAGTCATAACCAATCATGCAAAATTAAAATTTCCTAATTAAAAAATAATTGTTTATATCTAATTAAACATTACTAATTAGCTTGTTCTTCAAACTGGGGAAGTGAAATAATTGTATAGTATTATTGTTTAATTAGGACTAACAATCCAACCAAAGAAACAAAAATGTTTAAATCAATAAATCTTTTAAATGACAATAATTAAAGATTTTAAAAATTGCCCTACTTCTTTGGCGATGAAAATCAATGAAAAAGTTTTTTTGCAATTTCTTGTTATCTCAAAGTGTACCAGGAACTATCTCCTAGCTAATATTATACCTGTTATTTAGTGTTATTAATTAATTTTTAACACCTAGGCATAACATCCTTTATAAAAAAAAAAGCATTTAAATATTTTGTATAATCACTGAACACACATAATTTTTCCTTGATTATAAATATGTTTATAATTCAATATGTCTACATTTCACAATAGGTACACATTACAGCAAGTAGAACACACACACACACACACACACACACACACACACACACACACACACACACACACACACACACACACACACACACACACACATATACGCATACATACATATATGTATACATACATACATATATTTGAATACGCTTATATAAACATTTACATATAAATACATGCATACATACATATATACATACATATAAAAATGTATATATATATATATATATATATACACATATAGACATATATACCTATATATATATATATATATATATATATATATATATATATATATATATAAATGCATATATATATACAGATATGTATAAACATACATACATATATATATTTTAATCCACACACACTCATACACACACACACACACACACACACACACACACACACACACACACACACACACACACACACATATATACGCATACATACATATATGTATACATACATACATATATTTGAATACGCTTTTATAAACATTTACATATAAATACATGCATACATACATATATACATACATATAAAAATGTATATATATATATATATATATACACATATATACATATATACCTATATATATATATATATATATATATATATATATATAAATGCATATATATATACAGATATGTATATACATACATACATATATATATTTTAATCCACACACACACACACACACACACACACACACACACACACACACACACACACACACACACACACACACACACATATATCTATATATGAATCAATAAAATCAGAAACTTTATAGAAATTTAGCATGGAAGACAGTAAATAAATGTAGTGAAAAAATGGATGAGAACTTTGAGAGCAAAACTAAAGAAGAAGAAAGAACATTTCAAGAATTTTCTTGGAAACTCTCCTGAAGTTACTGATAAACCAATTAAAAATTATTATGGGTCAATAGACAAGGAACTACAACTGTTTATGGAGGAAGGAATTGAGCAATACTGAAAAAAAATTAAAAGTAGGAAAGCTGCAGACCTTGACGAAATACCTCCTGAAGAATGAAAGACAAAGAAATTTAATGACATTCTTCTTTGTCTATAAACAAAATGCAACAGAGAAATGAACAAAAGACAGCATCCTCCTCTTCACCAAGAAAGGTGACCTTGCAATCATAAAAAAACTACAGAGGTATAACTCTTATTACTATAGCAGCTAAGGTTTATAAGGCTCTGCTTCTCAACTGTATCAAACCTAAAAGCAAGAAAATTTTTTGGGAAAATCAGAACAGCTTTCAAAGAAATCAATTCATAACTTCAAATATTCTGACAATCCGTTGAATCATTGAAGGAGTATGTGCAAAAAATTTCGAAGCAACACTATTGTTCATAGATTTTTCCAAAGCATTTGATTCCATATAGAAATATAAAATGGAGCAAATACTTCTAGAACATGGTCTTCCCAAATAAACTGTTACTGCTATAATGATGCTTTATGGAAACATGAAAGTAATGATTCTCTCACTGAACGGAGACACTGACTTCTTTGATATTGTCACTGAAGTTTTGCGAGGGGATACATTATAACAATATTTGTTTATAATCTGCCTAGGCTACATACTTAAAATGTTGATAGCTCTAATAAAAGAAAATGGCTTTACACTAAAACAAGCAAGAAGCTAACAATATCTCACTGAAACTATAACAGATGAAGACAACACAAATGATCTAGTGCTTCTTGCAAATTTGCTGAAGCCAAATTCTTACTGCATACCCTGCAGCAAGCAGCAAGAGGCATTGGCCTCCATGTTAACACATAAAACAGAGTACATGCATTTTAAATGAGAAGGAACCATCTCCACTCTGAGTGGCAGGCCTCTAAAATTAATAGACAAGTTCATATACCTTGGTAGCAATATCTTATCTACTGAAAGTAATGCTAATATGGCTAGCATAAGCGTGGACTGCTATTGATTGGTTTTTGATTATATGGAAGTATGATCTATGTAATAATACAAAACAGATTTTTTAATGAGCTATGGCTGTGTCAGTATTATTGTATAGATGCACCACATAGACACTAATAAAATGCAATGAAAAAAAGCTAGATGGGAACTACAGACGAATTCTATGTGCTGTTTTGAACAAATCCTGGAAACAACACCTCTCAAAAAAACAGCTGTACAGCCGCTTACCTTCCATCTCATGGTTTTGGGGCTGAAGCATCATTACCACTAACCCAGGGGGGGGCTAGCACTATTTCACAATACTACCAGACTTTATTGGATGGTGTTTGATCTGTATGACTGCCATATTTGCTCAGATGCAGTTACAATCTTGTTTTGGATCTTTTTTTAAATATTCCCTCTTCTCTGCTGGTGAAAGTCCGAGTTTGATTAAAAATGTAGAGTTTGAATTCGAAATAAAACCTCGACATCCAATTTCAAGTGGAAATATGTCTGTTGACCACCCATTCTTAATACACTATTCATGTAGGTCTTTGTACTTTTCCAATTTCTGCTGATGTGCCCAGTTGATGTTGGCCTCGAAAGGGATTGTTAATTCAGCAATATATATATATATACACACACACACACACACACACACACACACACACACACACACACACACACACACACACACACACACACACACACACACACACACACACATCGATATCTATCTATGCAAACATACATATATACACATGTACATACCTATATATATTCAGCCCAGTTGACTGGGGCTTTAGAATACATTGCATCTCTGCAGAGGGATAAGACTCCTCCAACAAGTGTCCTGGATATGACCCAAAACAATCTGATGGTGAGGCTTCAATCATCAGCCTTCGAGATTTGGGGAGTGTAGAGTACCCATTCATTGCTACTGCTCTCCTGTTCACTCTGACCTGGAGTGGTAGCACCAGATAGAGTTCTATCTATGGGCCAAATCAAACAAACTATGTGTGCAAACAAATGACTGATGTTAAATTGTGACTGTTATGTAGCTATACTTGAAACCATTTAACTGTGTGAAAAAAAAGAGCTCAAGCTCATTTAAGAATGTTATCTATAAAATGTGTTTACTAATCATATATACATATTTAATATTTATAAAGAGAAATCGGTATTAAATAACCTGCAATGTTTGACATGCCACAAAACCCCATACACACACAGACAGACATATATATATTTGTATATGCATGTACATATATCTACATACATATATTTACACATTTGTAATCATTCTCTAATATCGTAATATAAGGAACCCATGATGTTTTCATTAATTTACCATTAGTCTTTTTTATTCTAGCAAAGGCTTCAAAGCACTTTATCCAAGTTTTAACAAAATCTGAGCCTTCTACATATAATAGATTGGGATGCCATATTATGATATTCTGAGGAGGGATTTCAGTTGTTTACTATTAGTCTTGGTTCTACAGTCAATTACCATTCCCACTAATTTATATAGCAAGCCCTTATATAATGTCTACTTATATACACATGCTAATTACTGATACCATTATCAATTCATCACCACAGAAATTTTTCTCTTAAATATTTTGATGTTTTCATTTATATAGTTTTTGATCCTTCTAATTTTTATGGTGATTAGAAATGTTAAGCTGAATTCTAATAAAGTTGTAATCCTTCATAAAAGAACAAAATATATTCAGTCAACTGCATCATATCAATCAAGAATATCCTAAACAAGAAACAAAACAAGACTTTTGGCATCATCTCAACCTTAAAGCTAATAAATTTGAAAAAAAAAGAAGAAAAATAAAGAAAAATCCCCAAATGAATTCTTTTTGTTTAGAATTGTTTGTGGATTGACCAATTTTTTTTGTTCCACAATGGCAGTGTTAGTAGTCATAGATCTAGTATTTTTTTGCCTTAACAACACCAACATTAGAGTAAAAGTGCTGTCTCTGGCAAATATATGCGTATAACCAGAATGTTTTTGTCTAACAACAGTGTGAAAGTCACTTAACTGTTTATGTTAGAAGAGAAAGACAACTTGAGATTCATTAGCAATGAAAGGATGAAAGAAAGAGTAAAAAAAAAAAATGACTTTTTTAATGAGAAAAAAAAGAAAGAAATAATGAAGAATGAAAAATAAATTACAAAATAAAAAAAAAAGAAAAACGAAAAAAGAGCATGAATAAATTCATATGCATTCAGTAAAATAAATAATGTAAAAAAACAATAAAAAACTAAAAAACAAAAATGAGTTTAAAAGTCAAATAAATAAACAGAATAAAATATTAAATAAAAAAGAGAGAAAAGGGGAACGTGATTCTATTTTAGAATTTGAATTTTCTTCTGTAAAAATTAATTTAATTCATTTTTGTCTTAGCTTTTATTTATTTATTTATTTATTTATTTATTTATACCTTCAATTCCACCAGAGATTACAAAAGAAGTCCGATAACTCTTGAGTGCTCATATTATACTTAATAAAAAATCGTCTAAATACATTTTCGCGTGTTGGTATATAGTGGACAAAACCAAATTTATACTTACAAGAACGTATCTTACATAAAATTTTAAATCTTGAATTGAAAAATGAAGGGTGTTACAAGGGAGATAATTATGAAGAGAACAAGGGAGATAAGTCTTAGATAAGAGTCAGATTTATAATGTAATTATACATTCCTTCCCAACTTCTAAAACTTCTAAGAATAATTTTGAAAAATGTTATTGCTTTTAAAATATCTATATTTTGTATCTTTTGAATATTTTTTTGGTGGAATTAAGTAATCTATATTCTTTAACAACTGATATGAATTACTACTATATCCTTCACATAATAGATGCTACATTTAGTGCTTGAAATATGTATGCAAATAATACAACTATAATGAGTGAGTATTAAAAATGTTTGTTGCCAAATTTGTATGGAAAATGTTCTTTTTGATAAAGCCAAAAATAAATTGAATAAAATCAATACAAAATAAAGGCATTGATTAATGATTTTTAAAACATTTAAAGTGAATGGAATATTGAATACTTAAGGAATTTTATAAATCTTTTAGATCAGAAACCAAAAAATTATAATATATTGACATTCACTTCTTGATAGAATTTTGTTAATAAAAACTGATAATGGGGTTAAGAAATATGTTTGAAAAATTGAAAACAAGTTGCTGAAATTTACTATTTATTTGTATGATGACATGTTTCATCAATATAGCTTCATCATACTATCTTAATTCCATGACAATTTACATCAACAAATTTCATTATCATTTTAAAAACAGTTTCTGATGAAGCCAAAACATGTCATCATATAAATAAATTGTTAATTTCAGCTACTTTGGGTTTCTTTTTTGCTATATTTCTTCATCGTTTTTGTGTAAACTGGAAAGGTAGGTAGATCTGTGGGCACAATTTGTAAGGAATTGCTAGATTACCTATATGTAGTATATGATAGATATGATCCTTTGTTTTTTAAATGTTGTCTTTGTACTAGTAAATGCTTTGTTGAAATAAAGTTGTTTTTAGACCCTCTGTACCATATCTATCCAAATAACACAATATTATAAAACAATATATAAAACAATATATTTCCTATTGAGGTTGGATATTAGAGAGGTTTTATTATCAATTTGACCTCTGCATACTTGAATAAACTGTTTGTCAACAACAACAACAATAACAACAAAAAACGGAAATAGAGGCTCCACAATCAGGCAGAACCTTCCATGTAAATCTGTCTATCTAAAACAGCAATATAAAAACAATAAAAGTACACCAGATATTTTTCTGGAAGTAGTTGTATTATTATTTGCATTCCAATATTATAGAAAATTTCTATGCATATGTTATGCAATATTTTGGTGAAACATGTATATATGTCCCTAGACTTACTTTAAAATATGAGCATACTTTTATCAATATGAATATAATTAATGCTTTCATGTGATCAATAATAGCTTTCAAAACATATATATATATATATATATATATATATATATATATATATATATATATATATATATATATATATACTTTTCTTTGGCAATCTCATTGATTAAATAATATGAACCATATAACATATTAAATTGGTAGCTTTTAAATGGGGAAAAAGGTAATATATGAAATGAAATAAAAAAAACAATAAAATATATTTTCATGTACATGGGTGTGTGTACATACACACATATGTGAGTGTGTATATATATGTATATATATATATATATATATATATATGTGTGTGTGTGTGTGTGTGTGTGTGTATATGCACATATATATACACATACACACATTTACACCACAGACATATAAGCACACACACACACACACACACACACACACACACACACACACACACACACACACACACACACATTTATACACACACATATATATTCACACACACACACACACACACACACACACACACACACACACACACACACACACACACACACACACACACACACACACACACACACGTATATATATATATATATATATATATATATATACACTACATAATATATATACACATACACAAGCACACACGCACATATATGATATATATATATACACATAGATATATGTACATACATATGCATATCTATATATACTCACATACAGACATATATATATATATATATATATATATATATATACAACACAGATATATGTGTATATATATATATATGTATGTATATACATATACAGAGATATGTGCACACACACACTCACATACACACGCACACGCATATGTGTGTGTGTGTGTGTGTGTGTGTGTGTGTGTGTGTGTGTGTGTGTGTGTGTGTGTGTGTGTGTGTGTGTGTGTGTGCTCACAGATATGTATTTTATGAATGGAGTTTGTAAAGAGGTTGGATAAATTTTCCCTAATTTTTCATACCGAATCTTTCTACTCTATTTATACAAAAGTTGGGAAGGATGATAGCATAAAAGCTTTCAATCCCAGAACTATGGCGGTCAAAATCAAGAAAATACAAGGGAGGTAAGCATGGTCGGTTGTGTCAGAGAGGAGGGTTGTGGCTAGCCAAAAATACGTCCTTAGGTTTTTCTTACATTGAATTAAATATTAGTAGTTTCTTTTGGAAATTTTCTTTTCAAGCTATATATTGGATTTATGTGAGTTAAATTCATGAACATATATAAACTTGCATCCTTTAGCATGAAATATTCAAGGTGACATTTTGCTGTAACTACAGCAACAAGTTTCAAGTAATAACTATTCAATTTGTTTCTTCCTTTAATCACTGAATAGGAAATGATTTAAGACAATTTTATGTCTGTTGGTTAGTTTTAATCAAAGAAGGATTTGATTTTATGATGATTATTATGGAATAAAAAAATAAAATAAAATAAAAAGTGAATTAAAAAAATTTCATGTATAGAAATACTTAAATATTTTTACATTACCAATTACTGAATTATTATTTGCATAATAAATGCTGACAAAACCTGGCCCATGAATAAAAAGATATTTAAATTTGCGTAAATATATGCATATAGAAATAAATATATTTATCCATTTGTTAAAAAATATTTTCTGTTAAAAATTTCCCCCACCAAAAAAATTATTATGAATTTTTAAATGTATTTTTTTTCACATTTTTTTATGCTGATGAAAAAAATATTAAAAAAAATGTAACCAGTTGTCTGGATGAAGGTACTTTGTGCAATTATTTAGTTCAAACAGTGCATTTACAACTGTCATGTGATAATTCACATTTAAAACTAGGGATTATTCAACCTTTTACCAACAGACAGGGGATCCAATAACACAAATCAAATTACATTTTTTAAATATAACACTTTCAGTTTAAAAAAAATATATATATATATACTGAAAGATCCTTAAATTTTCATGTTTTTAAGCCTCCTTTTTTTCTTTTAATTCATTACTTTTAATATCTTATTTAAAATATTCTTTAATTGATATTCAAAAAGATTAATTGCACAAATAAATGTTTATTGTTTATATTTTTCTTTCTTTTTTAACACCTACATTAAAGTATAAAGAAAAATTAATGAGTATTTTTAAATTGAACTGATGCCATTGTTTGGCTTTTTAATGTGAATAGTTTAGAAAAATCTTTTTCAATTTGATGGTAGTCATCCAGTCTTGAAGGCTTTTATGTTGATTAGAACATTTTTCTGGAGGTCATGGATAAAGTGTTTTCATTATTTTTATATATTATTTTTGTTATTGTCTTCATTATTGCTTTCCAATATAGCATTTGGTCAAATTCATTCTCCAGCCTTTAAAGTATTGTCTGAATTTTTAAGATTAAGTGTTTTAATTATTTTATATATTATCTTAGTTGTTTTTAACACAAAATTTTGGCCAGTATGTTCTTCAACCTTCCTTCGGTACACATTATCTAATCTTTAGAATTTCCACAAAAAATTCATATTCTTCCTTTTTCTGTTGGATTGATAAATTATTTTTAATTATTAAATTTAGCTTAGTCAAGAAAAAAATTACTTACAAGGCCTGATATTTCTAAATGGTCACCTATCTCAGGGTTAATCAAATTGGACACTGCATAACTGCAGTGATCCAGGGAGAAGTTATGAATTCTCAGTGAATATACATAATTGCATTAATTCAGGGGTATGCAACAGGCAGCCTGTGTGCCACAATCCAGCCCACCAAGCCAGTCAGTGTGACCCTAGTTAACCATTTTTATTTTTTACCTTGTATACTAATTTTGAATTTGTTTTGTTGCTGTAAGAAAATTTTTATTGTTTTCAATTCTACCTTACTGAATGTCAAGGACATTACATTTTTGCCTTTTAAGCTTACTGCTCAAAGAAACTGCTTTAAATTCAAAAGTGGAAGAACTTCTTTTTACTGTCACTATTGATGATTGCAGTTAAGTTTTAAAATATTTAGTAATTTTATTTATTTGAAATGGTAAAATACAATGTTGAGTGCAAAAACTTAATTCTATTTTTCTTTATTATTTCAATATGTATCCACAATGTATACATAACTTAATACACTAGTTGTCTTCTGAAAACATAGTTTTGATGGTGACTGGACTTAATTGTTGTTCCAAAGTTTGAAAGTGGACTGCCAATGAAAAATGGTGCACATGCCTGCATTATTGAGTTTTTATGGGGAACTTTGAAAAGAGGATGATAATAACTTAATGAATTTTAAAAGTCAGATATAATATACAGTTAAGGAGGAAGGCTGAAACAACAAATATAATCACAAAAATCTGAATAATTTACAAAATAAAACAAAGTTTTCTGGGACTTATAGCATTTCTTGAATGAGTAATCATACTTTGGTGGCACTTGTGATACAATTGCTATCATCATAATAAAAAGTGTATTCAGCCAATCAAGTTCAAATCCTGAATAAAACTGCTTACATTTCAGATAGGACTAATCCTCCAGAAAAAGGTATGAATCCAACAGTTCTCAATCCAGCTATGGGTAAATAGTAGAGTAATCTGAACTCTAACTTTAGTATGGCAACCAGTCAAGGAGAAGGAAAACTCTGAATTCAAACCAGTTGTAGGCCTAGAGAGGGATGAGCTCTGTCAGGCTATTTGTGCCCAAGACACTACATAAGTACCAAAACAGGTTATGGAATATGTCAATTTCTTTTAATCTCCCTGAATAAAGTTTGAATTAGCTGCATACTTAGGTTATATTTTGGATTAAATACTCATGTTAAAATGCAAATTTGATGATTAGAGTCGTTTATTAAACTGATCCTATGGTTTTTAAATCTGCTAAAAGTAGTCATGGATTTAATTTTTTCAGCTTTCTTTTGACAGAAAAACAGTAATTATAACATTTTTCCACTCAGTAAAAAAAAGAAATATAAAAAACACATTTTACAGAGCATTGCTTTGTTTTTAAACATTTTACAGTGCATTGCAAAAGGTTTTTAATGTTGTTTTAAATTTTAATTGTTCAATTCAACTTATTTGTCTGAATTTGTATTGAGCTTATCTGAATAAATGTAAATTTCTTATTCATCTGTTTGCGAGAATTTTTTTAGTTTAGCTTATTTGAAACAGATTTAACAAATAGTTCTTTTTAGTATTAATAAAATATTTCAGGATATCTTATGAAAATATATCAATAATACTACTTTTAAAATTATCAAAACATCTTTTTCTACATTATGAAACATTTAGATATGATGATAAAATAGTCTTTTTTGTCTGTGTATTCATAAGATAAGTAAGGTGTGTGAAATGAGTGGTAAAGTTATCAGAGAAATATTAGTTATGGGAAGAAGGTACAGCTGATGGGTAAGATGGGGAGAGAGAAAGAAAGAAAAAGGTTAGAGACAAATTTGGGGTGGGGGGAAATAAGCAGAAATAGTGTGATTTTGAAATTAGAATGTTTTATGCAATGAGGGTATGTTTAGTTAAAATAACTTTTAAAGTTGAGAGAGAGAGAGAGAGAGAGAGAGAGAGAGAGAGAGAGAGAGAGAGAGAGAGAGAGAGAGTTTATTTTCACTCCCAAATTTCTTAAGTAAAACATTAGCAATTATTAATTTTTTGATGAGAATATCATTCATCTTGATTTCAGTTATTTTTTTATTGCCGCTGCTCTCTGAAATTCATTCTATAAGTATTATGTGTTGGAAATAAAGAATAAGTCTTTGGCAAGGCTTAAACTTGCTTCCTTTTTCTTTGAAAAGTCTGTCTTTACCTGACAGCTGTATAAATGCTTAGGCTATAAAAACCACCAGTCTGCAGTCATTCAAATCTAACCATACAGCTATTCAAAGTTTTTTTTTCAAAGACAAAGCTTTCTTTATATACACTAATATAATTAGTTGTAATATTTTTAATTTCTTACATGAAGCATTACTATTAGTATTAATTTTTCAACTAGTAATTCTTTCCTCTTAAAAGAAATACTTTTGAAAAACCAATTGTAACTTAACATTTATATTTGTGCAATTGGATATTTTGAAATTTATGCCTTGAGTTAATATGGGAAAAAAAATTAATATCTTTATCCAGAAAAAATTGATCAAGAAAGGGGCTTAATTATTGAAAAATATAAAAAAAAATAAAAAAATAAAAAAATAAAAAGTGAAAGAAGGATTAAATAATTTTCCTCAACCTATTGTATCCAGGAAAAATTATATCAACAACTTTTTTTGAGTCCCATGGAAAATAATTTAAATTTAGAAATCAAGAATTTTGAAATAAAAGGATGTTTTTTGTAAACAGAATTCTTGCAACTCAAGAGATGAAAAAATTTGTACATTTTTTGAGATTTTGGATACAATAGATTAAGTTATGATGTTTTTTTTGTTTGTTTTAGCTATTGAAAAAAAAACTTTATTATTTTTGTGATATTGAATATCTGTCTGCTGGAAATGCAGGAAATAAGTGACCCTCACAGGCATCACAAATGAATAGGAAACAAGACCTATGATACTGCCGGCCTTGCAGCATCTTCAGTTGCAGCCCTCACCACTGTCCTTTAGAAAGTGAAATTAAAGATAAAAATTAATTACATGTATAAAAAACCAGTGAGATATGGAGTAGTATTGACTAATTACTACTACAATGTTTTACAAAAAATTTTAGAGACAAGGAAAAAAAAAAAACAAAAAAAAAACAAAAAAAAAAAACAAAAAAAAAAAACGAGAAGAGAAAAAAGGGAAAATTAAAGAAGAAGAGAAAACGTCACAAAAAATTTAGGTAAAAATGGTTAGGTGGTAATTTACATACAGTTTTGATTGTTTTTTTTTTATAATCTGCTGATTGATTTAATGGGAAAATTAGCAATTAATTTGTTTAAATATATAAAATATTTTTCAATGTGTAATCCAGTTATTCTGACTGTTATCATTTATATGTATGTATGTCAAGTTCTAACTATGTTTTGCAATATGCGCAAATTTTTATTACTATGTATAGCTTATCAATTAGTACAGTCATTTTATTTAATTATTACTCTTAAACATATTGTCATTTGTATGCCACTCTAAATGAAAAAGAATGTAGATAAATCAAAGGAGACCACTCTGTAATTTGCAGTTAACAAGTTAAGGTTATTTCCCTTGAGCAGCCATTTTCTCAGCTTTTATTTTATTACATTAAAATTACTCAGAAAGTGTTCTAGTTGTTTTTGAAATTATTATATCATTCAAGTAAGAGGATTTTAATAGTATATAAAAAAATGCCGGGTAACTCCAAAAGTAATGCTCTCTATTTTATAATGATCTTAGAGGCAGATGTTGATGGATGGTTGCAGAGGTTGAACCTTTCCTGGGATTTGTACAGGAGAATGAGATGCACAATTTTCTCTGGGATTTTGAGATATAAACGGATAATTTAATCTTGGCCAGATGACTACACCTAGTGATAGTCAAAAAAAAAAAGGGATCTTCTGAATAATGGACTTTGCTGTCCTGGCAGATTAAAAAGTGAAAATAAAAGAAATTGAAAAGAGAGATAAGTACCAGACCTTGCTAGAGAACTAAAAAAACTATGGAACATGAAAGTGATGGTGATACAAATTGTGGTTGGTGCGCTAGGGAAAATCCCCAAAGGATTTGTAAAGGGACTGGAAGACTTGAAAATAAGTAGAGACGATCCAGGCTACAGCATTATTAAAATCAGTCGGAAGAATCCTGGAGACTTGAGGAGACTTGCTGTTACTCAAACTCCAGTGAGAAATCACCAGTGTTAGCAGGTATGAAAAACTCTCAAAAGAGTAAATAATAAAAGATCAACAAATACTTGGATCTTGTCAGAGAGTCGAAAAAGCTGTGGAATATGAGGATTATGCTAATACAAATTGTATTTGGTGTGCTTGGAATGGTCCTCAAGGGCTTGGAAAAAAGAAGAAAGAATTGAGACTATCCAAACATCTATAGAGTTTTAAAAATTGGCTAGAATACTTTGAAGAATCCTGGAGACCCTTAGACTTCAGTGAAAAACCTCCAGTTAAAATTGGTGTGAAAAACTCATAAGGAGTGAAATAATAATAATAATAACAACAACAATAATGATAATAACAATAATAATAATAATAATAATTCTCTTGGATTCTGAGGCACTAGTGAATCACTAATCCTAGCCAGAAAACCAGACCTAGTGTTGATAACCAAGAAAAAAAAAAGAACTTATTGAGTGGATTTTGTCATCCAAGTGGACAAAAGAAGAAAAATAAAATTAAAAAAAAAAAATAAAATAACGTCATTTCTGGCAATTTTTCATTTCTTAATACTTCATTTATTGGTAATAAAAATCATTTCAATCTGGAAATTCATTTATTTGACATATTCCTAAAAACTAACAGAAAATGTTCTGAAGACAAAATTATATATGTCAATTTGGACCAAGGGATAAGGGAACATTATGTAACATTTTTCCAAAAAAGTGAAACAAAACTGATAAAATTTGTTGAAATTTCTGAGATGAGGCTTAATTAATTTTTTAGTGTAATTAGACTACTTTCTTAATCTTTATTGTGACATTCACAATGTTTTGGTCTTTAGGTGTTTTATGTTGAACTTGAGAGCCAGGATGGAACTTTGAAGTGAACCTTTTATTTAATCCATGGGGGTAGATTGCTCCAATGCCATTGACCATAACCGGGTATAAGTGTTAAAGCTATAGTAAATATTCCTCATTATATCTTTTATGTGTATTCAGGATTAAATCAGCAACCTCCAGATAATTTCACTTCAAAGCACTTTAACCAAATACCTATATCTGTTACACCATGTGTTTCTGATATGCCAAAAGAAGACAGTTCTTTCTATTCTTGGAGTATGGGCTACTCAAACATACTCCAGTACTGGACATTTTTTTTTGGCTGACACTAATTTTACTGTAGGCTGAAGTCGACAGTTCAGGTATTTAAGAAGTCTGTTCTCTCAGTGATTGGGGAATTAAAGTTCTGAGAGAGTGAATCTATGTATAAGTTAAAAATCATTATCTAACTATCAAATTTTAGCATTACCAATTCCCATTTAATTGAAAAACTTTTACCAAGTTAAGAATATAATCAATAGAAATTTGCAGATAAAAAAACAACACTGACATATACACATATAAATAAAATTGTGTAAAAAGAAGAAAATAGATAATCATATTTGACTTTAAATGTAGAGAATTATATTTTCTTTTTTAAATTTCAACCTATCAACAAAATTTTCTCTTATTTTAAAAACTTTATTTCAGCAAATTATATCAACAAATCAAAATTGTTTGCTAGTACTGAAAAAAAGGTGTTCTGATGGGAAAGATGTATATGTGTTGATCTTTGATATTTAACTTGAGGCCAAGAATACAACAAAAATCAAATTTTTTAAGAACTGAAGAATACCATAAATTGGAGAAAATGAAGATGAAAAATATATGATTATATATGATGATTCAAAAGTTAATTATTACAATATAAATTATTCAATAATTGGATAATGCTGTCTGTCATGGCTTCAAGTTAAATAATTTTATTTATAACCTACCTCATGTCTTGCCAATTTAAGAAAGGAAGGCAATATATAAATACATATAAATATACACACATAAACATCCATGCATACACACTCACACACTCAAAAATTTGCTTTCTTATATAAGCACATTTATGCATATTCTACAGAGATATCAATGCAAAGGTATATATATATATATATATATATATATATATATATACACACACACAGAAAGCTAAATATCGAATCAACACATATGCCAAGCATATATGCATACAGGACATAACAAACATAAATTATAAGTACAAATATATACTAAGCAATATCACAAGCATATGTGATATATATTAGTAATGTATTCCAGTATACGTATATTTACGCCATAGCACATTATATGCATACACACACAAACACATACATATATATAGAGATACACACGCACATATACACACACATGTGGGCAGGTACACACACACACACACACACACACACACACACACACACACACACACACACACACACACACACACACACACACATACACACACACACATATATACATATGTGTATGATGTATATATGCACGTGCATGATAAGATATGTTAAAGATATACTTCCATATATTTTTGTCAGTTACCTCTCTAATAAGAATATAAGACCATTTATGCTTATAAGCTTATTCATTCAGTCTACACACACAAACATGTTGGCATGTACATATATACATATGCATATATAAATGTATGTATACATATGTAAGAATACTAAATTTTTTAGTGTATAAAATTTAATTTCCTGTAAGATACATCTATTTTTTTACATATTTTTTCCAACTCATAATGCATATTCAATGACAAAATACTGCAATAGAATATATATTGCTTTTTTCATGATGATCATATATTTGAATCATATGAAATATAATAAATAAAATCTGTCTTATACACTAAAAAACAAGTATATGAATTTATAAAAGCAATCAAATAGAAGGAACAAAACTTACTAAATTATATATATATATATATATATATATATATATATATATATATATATATATATATATATATTTGCATATAGACATATACATAAATATATATTTGCATATATATATATATATATGCAAATATAAATATACGTATAACTATATACTAGTATATATGCCTATATCTGTATATACACATATATATGCATATACATAAAAGATATATACATATGCATATGTATGCACACACACACACACACACACACACACACACACACACACACACACACACACACACACACACATATATATACATATACAAATACATGTTTACATACACACATTCATATATATACATACATATATATATATATATATATATATATATACTAGGATGTATCTTCATGACAATTATACATAATGAAATATATTTTAATCAAAATGATTTAGAGGTAAATCTATCAAATTGTAACAAGAAAGAACAGAAATATATCAGCCTTTTAATAATAATAATAATATGCATCAAGAAAACAGTGTTGACGCATTGATACACCAACTCAAAGACTACATAGAAAAACATGAAGGAGGACTGATTAAAGCCCTCAAAAATGATACTGATAACACAAATGATCAATGACATAATAAGCGAATGCAGCAAATTGGCACAGAAGGAGTATAAGACTAGACACGACTGGGTGAGCAAGGTAATCCACTGGGAGATGTGCAAGAAATTTAAATTCGACCATACAAACAAATGGTATATGCACAACCCAGCACCTCTCATAGAAAATGACACACATAAACTCCTATGGGACTTTGACATATGGACAGATCACCTAATCGCAGCCAGAAGACCAGACCTCATAATAATCAACAAAAAAAGAGAATTTTCAAAATAGTCGACTTTGCTGTCCCAGGTGACCACAGAATAAAACTGAAAGAAAGTGAAAAGAAGGTTAAGTACCTTGACCTTGCTTGGGAATTGAAAAAAACTATGGAACATGAAGGTGACAATTATACCAATTGTGATTGGTGCTTTTGGTACAGTCACCAAAGGATTATCAAAGGGATTGGGTTACTTTGAAATAAGAGGATGAGTGGAAACCATTCAAATTACTACATTATTGAGAACAGCCAAAATACTGAGAAGAGTCCTGGAGACTTGAGGAGACTTGCTGTCACTCACACTCAAGTGAAAGACCATCAGCTAAAATTGATGTGAAAAACTCTTAAGGAGTAAATAATAATTATAAAAATTGTGGATTTTGCTCTTCCAGGAGACCACGTAGTGAAAATAAAAGAAAGTGAAAAGATAAAAAAAAATACTTGGACCTCGCCAGAGAGCTAAAAAATGTGGAATATGCAAGTGATAGTGATACCAAATGAAGTTGGTGCATGTATAACAGTTCCCAAAGAATTGGAAAAGGGATTAGAACGGATGGAAATCAGAGGAAGAATTGTGACCATTCAGACTACAACATTGCTAAGATTAGCCAGAATACTCAGAAAAGTCCTGGAGACCTGAGTAAACTTGCTGTCATTCAGACTCCAGTGAAAACTCACCAGCATTAAAACTCACAAGGAATAATAATAATAATAATAATAATAATAATAATAATAATAATAATGAAGCTACCAAATCAAGACAAAATTTGAATGTTCGCTGAAAAGGAAACTTACAAATACTTGGGAATATTGGAAGCTGACACCATCAAACAAGTGGAGATGAAAGAAAAAATTAAGAAAGAGTATCACAGAAGAACCAAAAAATTACTCAAGACAAAGCTATATAGCACAAAACTTATCAAAGGAATAAATACCTGGGCTGTTCACCTCGTAAAATATTCAGGACCATTCTTGAAGTGGACCAGAGAAGAACTTTAGCAAATGGACCAAAGAACAAGAAAAATAATGATTGTGCGTAAGGTCTGACATTGCAGAGATGACATTGACACATCGATACAATGAATCAAAGACTACTTAGAAAAGCACGAAGGAAGACTGATTACTGCCACCAGAAACAATATTGATAATATGAGGATCAACAAGACAGAAATAACCAGAAAACAAAAATGGGAAAAAACCCCAACTCTATGGACATTTTAAGCAACTAACTAGTGACATGGATATGGCTAAAAAAGTGAAACCTTAAGAGCGAAACTGAATCTCTCCTAATAGCAGCACAAAACAATGCCATAAGGACTAACCATATCAAAGCAAGAATAAATAAAACACAGATATAGGCTATGTGGAGATAGAGATGAAACAATCAATTACATAATAAGCGAATGCAATAAATCAGCACAGAAAGAGTATAAGACTAGACACAACTGGGTGGGCAAGGTGATCCTCTGGGAATTGTGCAAGAAATTTAAATTTGACCATACAAACAAATGGTATATACACAATCCAAAATCAGTCTGAGATGCTCAAACTCCACTAGGATTTTGACATACAAACAGAGGTACCAGTAGTGTAATGGTTATCATTGTAGGAAATGGACATGGTGACGTAAGTTCAAATCCTGGACAAGGCTGATTACATTTCACAAAGCATTAATACCTTTGGGAAAAGAATGAATCCTATTATTTTCCCTCCAACTATAGGTAAATAGCAGGGCAGATGGCTTCTTCAACCTTGGTTAGGCAACCTGTCTAGGAGAAGGAAAATTCTTAATTCAAACCTGTTAAACTCCGTTTCAAAGTTGACCTGGTGTCACATCCTGTCTGTGCAGGGGGGGGGGTTGGTGAAGTCATAAAAACGGATCACCTAATCTTGGCCAGATGACCAGACCTTATGATTATCAACAATTATACCAATTGTAAATGATACTCTTGGTACACACACCAAAGGATTCTTAAAGGGACTGGAGGACTTGGAAATAAGAAGACAAGTGGAGACCATCCAAACGACAGTATCATTGAGAATGGCCAGAATACTGAGAAGAGCCATGGTGACTTGAGGAGACTTGCTGTCATTCAAACTCCAGTGAAAAACCATCACTTAAAACTGATGTGAAAAACTCTCAAGGAGTAAATAATAAAAAGAAGGATAAATACCTCGACCTTGCTAGGGAATTGAACAAACTGAAGAACATGAAAGTGACGGTGATACAAATTATAATTGTTGCTCTTGGTATATTCATGAAAAGCTTAATAAAGGGACTAGAGGACTTGGAAATAAGAGGATGAGTGGAGACCATCCAAACTACTACATTATTGAGAATGGTCAGAATACTGAGAAGAGCCCTGGATACTTTAGGAGATTTTCTGTCCCTCAAACTCCAGTGAAAGACCATCAGCTAACGTTGATGTGAAAACCTCTCAAGTTGTAATAATAATAATAATAATGATAAAATGAATACAAGACTAGGCATGGTGGGGTGGGAAAGATGCTCCTCTGGGAATTTTTGGAGAGATTAAGATGTGATTATACTAAAAAATGGTATATGCATAAACAAGAATCTGTCCTAGAAAAAAAAGGATCCATAAAATTCTTTAGGATTTTGAGATACAAACAGAAGGCCAGACCAAGTGTTAATTAACAAGAAAAAAAACTTATCATCTTGTGGATTTTGCTGTTCTAGTTGACCACAGATTGTAAATAAAAGACAGTGAAAAGGGAGACAAATACTTGGATCTTCCACATGTTTTTCAGAGAGTTAAAAACATGTGAAAGATCAAGATAACAGTGATAACAATTGTAATTGGTGCATTTAGAATAGTCCTCAAAGGTTTTGTAAAAAAAAACTGGGGGAATTAAAAATGAAAGAAAGAATTGAGATCATCCAGACCACAGCAGTGTTAAGTTTGGCTAGAATACTTTGAAGATTCCAAGAAACTTTTGGAGACTTGCTATCATTTAGACTCTAGTAAAAAAAAAACTATTTGCTGAAACTAGTGTGAAAAACTTGTAGGGAGTGAAATAATCATAATAAAAATAATTCGTGAGAATTTGAGACATGAAGACCCAACAATACAAGTGGTAATAGGTGCTCTTTGTTTGGTAATAAAAGGGAGGAAAAAATACACCAAAAACTCCCAGGAAAACTCCCAAGAAGACTAGAAGTTGTTTTTGTTGGCACTGCTCACATATTTATAAAAAACTCTCTCCATCAAATAAACCCACCACATTACCATGGCAACTCCAGGTCAAAGGAATAGACTTGGCTCTATCAGTGTGCAAAGCAGGTCAAAGGAAAAACTGAATTATAATAATTGTTAATATGTCAGTTGACTGTGAGTTGCCTCCTTCTATTAAAAAACAGTTGGGAGTTTTTCCTTGTGGCCTATCCCTTGTTCTCATGCAGTTCATACAGTTAATTTTTCCAGTTATAATAGACTTCTTAAATACTCATACTGTCAACTTGAGCCTATGGTAAAATTCCAACAAATACCAGGATCTTACCAAAGAGCAGAAAAAATTGGGGAACATCATGACAGTGATAACAATCATAGTTGGAGCACTTGGAACGATCTCAAAGAAACTGGAAAAGAGAGTGGGTGAACTAGAAACCAGAGGAAAAATTGACACCATCCAGACCATAGCTAGGATACTTAGAAGAGTCCTGGGGACCTGGAGATACTTGCTGTGACTTGCAGTTAAAACTGGTGTAAAAACTCATAAGAAGCACAACAACAACAACAACATACTACTACTACTACTACTACTACTACTACTACTACTAATAATAATAATAATATGTAAAAACCAGAATCCATCCTGGAGAATAAGACACAAAATTCTTTGGGATTTTGAGATACAAGTTGATTACCTAATCCCAGCCTGAAGAAAAGACCTAATGACAATTAGCACAAAAAAGAAAACTTACTGACAGGCAACAGAGTGAAAATCAAAGGAAATGAAAAGAGAGACAAGTATTTAGACCTTGCTAGAGAACTAAAAAGTTATGGAACATGAAAGTCAAGGTGATACTAATTATAATTGGTGCATCCCCCGGCTTTTTAGCTGGGCCGTCTGGCATTTGTGCCGGATGGGTGCTCGAAACCAAGAGCAGACTCGGGGCCGAATAGGCCCCCAGCTTCGGCTGGGCAACCTTCGGGTGGGCGAGCTGCACTTTTGTCCCCTTTGTACGGCACTAGACCAAGCGTCTAGTTTAAGCCATAAACTGGCATACGTGCCCGGACCCACATTTGGGTTCGTGAAACTGCTTGCCTCATCAGGCTCACATTGCACTAAGTGAGCCGATGAGCAGCACAGACAAGCAGGGTTCGAGTCTCGGCTCGTTCCCGACCTTCCCCTCCCCTTTATCCCCACTTTAATCGGCCTTCGGGCTTTTGACCTTGTGTCAAGTCGTGTCTGGTGGGAGGCAGCGACAAATACATGGTGCATTTGTAATGGTCCCAAAAGGTTAGGTAAGGAGACTGCAAGAGTTGGGAATTGGAAGATGAATCAAGACCATTCAACTACAGTAATTCTAAGACTGGCCAGAATTCTGAGAAGAGTTCTTGAGACCCGCTATCACTCGGATTTCAGACTGTGAAAATGATAATCTTTGTAAACCTGACGAAGATAGTAGAATGAATGAGTAGAAATGTTGTAACAAGAAAAGAAAAAGAAAGAAAGAGAACAGTTATCTGAACCACTTTTAAAATATATTTCTGTTCTTTCCTTTGAGAATAATTGTGTAATTTTAGTTATATTTCTATACCCTCAGAACAGCATTTACATAAATTTGAATAAATTTACACACAGGGAAACTTTTTTCTATATTATCATATTGGCTTGATTTATGAATAAAAAATTTGATTGAGTTTTATGTTTATTTATATTATTTTGAGTGGGGAGGGAAATGATTGTTCTGAGTGTGATAAGAAAAAAACACTGAAATATCAACACAATCATCAGCACTTCCTTATTACTGGCCAAATGAAAACAAAAAAAATCATCAAATGAGCACACACACACACACACACACACACACACACACACACACACACACACACACACACACACACACACACACACACACTTGTTTAAAAAAGGTAGAGAAAAATACTATATCTTGTACTCTCACAAGGAGGAAGACTTATGAATATGTTGGAAGAAAAGCACACACAGATAAAAGAAATCAACATAAACACATAAAAAGAAGTTGTACAGAAAATTTATAGAATTTTATTTACACAGAAAATTGGAAGGAAAGAAACACACACACACACACACACACACACACACACACACACACACACACACACACACACACACACACACACACACACACAATTGAAGAAGATGGAAGAGTACATACAAAAAATGACAAAGTTGAAAAACCACACTTGTATAGTTTAATTTTTAAGCACGTACCATAATTAATTTTTATCATACATAGGATCTGTGTACATGCACACAGATATCTTTGTGCATTTAGCATACAAGTGTGCACACTTAAACAGGTATATACAAATATAAAACTTTTCATATATACCTTTTATTTATTTTTTTAGACATTTTCACTCATATAAATAGTTTGTATTGGGTAATCATTCATACACCCACACAAGCACATGTACAACCACATATACACAGGTAAGTGTATATAAACACCTGCAGCATAAGCAAAAACAGTTATGAACAAAAACATACATACACACATATCCTCATACATATACAGATATATATAAACAGGTGTGTAAATTCCAATATATACACAGGCACACAAATATGGTTATATGCATTCATTGAATTTATATTCTTATTTACAAAAATATATTTACTTGAATGCATATAAATATAGATGTATATAGCTATATACATATATATATATATATATATATATATATATATATATATATATATATATATATATATATATATATATGTGTGTATTTTTTTTAATTTCTATGCTTACACACACACACACACACACACACACACACACACACACACACACACACACACACACACACACACACACACACACACATATATATATATATATATATGTAAAGCTCATATACATATATGTATATTCTAAACTAATAAGTATTTAAACCCTTTCTGTTGTTTAGATTTAATAAGAAAGGAATGTTGTGACTGTTTGACAAGGCGTTAAGGTAGTAAGAATAGGTAACCTCTTAGCCTTGAAAACCAGCATTTAAATCCTGGGTTCTGTCTAGTTTTGAACACAAAGCACTTTACAAGAGTGTAACATGTGAATATTTCAACCAAGAAGCAGAAATTTGATCATGAACAGATTTAGATAGATAGATAGATAGATAGATAGATAGATAGATAGATAGATAGATAGATAGATATGAACTGTCTGATATGAACAGCTTAAGAGAGATAAATATATATGAACAGACTAAGATAGATAGATAGATAGATAGATAGATAGATAGATAGATATGAACAGCCTAGGATATATATATATATATATATATATATATATATATATATATATATATAGAGAGAGAGATAGATAGATAGATAGATAGATAGATAGATAGATAGATAGATACTGCAACAGACAGACATAAAGAAATGAATAAATGCACACCTAATGTCTGCATGGATATCATAAACATTATTGAGAGACAGATGTTTTAAGTGTGGTGGGGTATTTCTTTTATATTTTTTCAGGGATGGGAACACATAATAATAATAATAATAAGAAGAAGAATAATTAGAAGAAGAAGAAGAAGAAGAAGAAGAAGAAGAAGAATTAGAAGAAGAATAATTAGAAGAAGAAGAAGAAGAAGAAGAAGAAGAAGAATTAGAAGAAGAATAATTAGAAGAAGAAGAAGAAGAAGAAGAAGAAGAAGAAGAAGAAGAAGAATTAGAAGAAGAATAATTAGAAGAAGAAGAAGAAGAAGAAGAAGAAGAAGAAGAAGCAGAAGAAGAAGAAGAAGAAGAAGAAGAAGAATTAGAAGAAGAAAAACAACAAGAACAACAAGAACAACAAGAACAGTAACAACAAAAAAATTGACAGAAAACAAAACAAAAAACAAAACAAGACATACAAGAAAAGAAAAAGAAGATTTGAAGATATGAAATATTGAGTTTAAAAGTTGAGAGAAAGAACATGGAAGACAGAAATAATATTGTCACCATCATCCATTCTTTAAAAAGAAACAGGATCTTTTGAAAGTAAGTTTTAAGCAAACTGGATTTAATATTATCAAGATGTAACTCCTAGAATATACTTTGATTTATTTTGGTTTGTGTTAATTACAAATCAATACATATATGTACTCATTGTATGTTTGTAAATCATTTAAATGTAGGTATTAAGAATAAAGAAATTATATATTCATCTATATATATTGTAGAGACAATCAGTTTCACATGATATCAATAACAGGCAAGTTTATTAAGTATTCAATATCATTTTTACTATATGTGTGTATATATTTTATTGGTTATAGATATATCATCATGTACTTGGCATGCACACACAGAATGATGTGCAACTTGTTGGTGGTATGTTGATATGTCATGGATATGACATTAAACTGTATCTGGTTGTGAAGCACCAATTTTGGAGATCTCAGGATTGTGAAGTACCTCTTCATGGCCATTACTTCCAGGTCCACTCTAACATTGAGTGGTAGTACCTCTTAGGGTTCCATCTATGGGTTAAACAGATCTGCTTTATAGCTTGTTGCAAAAAGACTTGTGTAAAATCAGCCTGCATTTGTTTGCTATCATGAGATCTCACATGTCTAGCAAGTCCAGTTATGGATAAATAGAGCCTCCTGAAGATGTTCTGGCTGAAAAGTGTCTTAGACCAAGATTAAGACCTGTTTCTGAAGTACTTGTTATAAGATGGAGAGTTCAATTATCCATACTTCAAATATGAGAGAGAGAGAGTGTGTGTGTGTGTGTGTGTGTGTGTGTGTGTGTGTGTGTGTGTGTGTGTGTGTGTGAGAGAGAGTTTTTATTAGAAAAGGGTATAAAGAAAATTTTCATATCAAAAGATCCAGTTTCTTTTTAGATAAAGAAAACAAAACAAAAAAAAAACAAAAAACACATAATTACATCCACAAAAAATAAAGATATATAATATGTATCTCTCATAAAAATATCTATATTTAAAAACTGTATTCATTTCTTTATTACTTTCTGTTTCTTTTATATTTTTTAATATTTTATTTGACATACTTTAATTTTTAAATGCTTTTCACACTCTCCCATTCTTTCACATCATAAAAAAAAGAAATCAATGGTAATATTGAAGATTATGATAACAATAATAACAATCTTTGCTTTTTTCCCATTTCATGAAGTTAGGAAATAATTTTTGAAAATAAGACGTATAGAAAATTGACTCTTTCATTTAAATATGCAAAAATGGCAAAAGGTAGTAAGAAAACAAAGCAGAATTAACATTTGCTGATTTAAAAAAATATATTGAAATATCTTGAGTAATGGTGAAGAAATAGGAAAAAAACAACATTGATGTGTTAAACTATCTTCATATTTGTACATGTTTACTGTTAAAAAATGTAGAAGCCATACATTCAAAGTGGGTAAAAAATGGTTATTGTGGGTGCCTAGAATGGCATTCTAGAAGAATTTCTTTAATATTTGAACCAACACTATATTTTAACCAATGTCTTAGCATCATACAGACAAAACACAAAGAATACAAAAACACAGTAAAAAAATAAATGAATAAAATAAAAGTAAAATAAAATAAATAAATAAAAATGTTCATAAAGCATTTTTTTTAATTGAAAATAAAATGTCGAACCATTTTTTTATTATTAGAATTTACTCAGCTTTGCATTATGTGAAACACTGGTCTTAGATTGTTTATTGTATCTGAAGATCCTAATGGGTCACCCATTTAAGTTCTGAGCATGTTCATTGCTGCTTAACTTTGGTGATCTAGTGTGAACTGGCACTTTAACCATGGTAAACATAAGTCATTATTTTTAGTAGAAAATTTAGTATTAACTCCAATCATTATTACTAGGATTGAATAAGTGTTTGAAGTGTATTACTTATATAACTAAATTAAAATGTATCAATTTAATCTTGAAATCTTGTAATAACAACAATTGCATTACACCTATATATGGTAGGTGTATTGCAAAACATATAGTCCTATTTTAATGCCAAGTCAATATGTAATATGTAAAAACCTTGAAATTTCCAGTACCCCTCAATTACTTTAGATATTTCTTGATATTTTTCTGATATTTTGATTAAATTCAACTTATAGTAGTACATATTTTTCTGATATTTTGATTAAATTCAACTTATAGTAGTACATATACACACATTCAGTATTTGTATAATTACAATATATTTATAACTTAGAGAGCAATACTTATGCAATTTTTTTAATTTGTTACAATATTTACCTTAGATACCCAGGGTAAATTTTGAATGTTTCATTCACCAGAATCAATAATGACCATTTGCCAAGTTGAAATTTTGTATACTAACAATACAGGTGATTTGTTTATAGGGGATAAAGAATTATGTAGAACAAACAACACTTTTTGGATGATATGATAACAGAAGAACGGTGCACCAGTATGGCACTAATTCTTCAAATAATACTCCTCAGGTTTTGAATTCACAGTTTTAATTCTACTAGACTTGTTAGCCAACCAAAACCAACTTAATCTTTTCCAACTATTTTATTGATAGCTGGAGGAAAATAGATTAATTCATGCCTTTTTAAAGGGAATTAACATAAAATAAAACAAATAATCTCATCCAGAATTCGAATAGATGCATTTACCAAAATCTTCCATCACAAACTGGATGTGACACTAGGTTCATTTTTTAAACAGAGTACTGTTGGTTTTGAATTCAGAGTTTGATTTCTCCTAGACTGGCTACCCCACCAAAGCTATAGAGTTTAATCTGCCTTGCTATTTCACTCATAGCCTAGGTTAAACACAGCCTCATTCAGAATGGGTACTCAGCTTACTAAGTACATTTTCTTCAATGCTAACCATTATATCACTCATGTGACCATATTCTCTCTCATAAGTCACAAAATCCCACACCTCATGATGTATAGTTTATCATATTTACCAACCTCTCCACTCGAGCAGGATATGACACAAGGTCAATTTTTAAGCAGAGTTTAACAGGTTTGAATTCAGAGTTTTCCTTCTCCTAGACTAGTTACCTCACCAAGGCTGAAGAACCCAGTGTGCCCTACTATTTCCCCATATATGGAGGGAGAATAATTGGATTCATAACTTTCCCAAAGGTATTAGTGCAATGGGAAATGCTATCAGTCTTGTCCAAGATTTGAACTCGTGTCGGTGTGTCCATTTCCTATGACGATAACCATTACACCATGGGCACCTCCACAAAATGATGTATAGTTTATGATTTGGCATTTGCTTATCTCTTAATTTTTTCAAACAATAAAGTTTAAAATAAGTTGTCTTTATGGGAGTAAAAGTCTAATGAATATTTCTATTTCCTAGAAAAGGTTACATAATTATGATTATTTTTATGCCCGGCTCTGTTAAAATATTAACTGAATGTACATTCTTTTCTCAAAACTGAATATTAAGAAACATATGTACGCTTTATTTGTTAAGTTTACTTCACTTGTTTATTAAGTTTGCAGAACTTAGATGTGTCTAATTGATCACCTATCTATGTACTGAACAGGCTTGAAGTTGCTCAACATTTGTGATCAGGGTAAAAACCAGTTCTTTTATACTGCCTGTGTCCCATAATAACTATTACCTTGAGTGGATGAAATTGGGGACAAAAGTTTTTATAATGCTTTGTTTACATTAGAACAAAGTCATAAAGTAATTAATTGGTCCCCCATCTAAGTACTGACTTGACTTTAGTTAACAGAAAGATGAAAAGTAATTTTACATTATCAGTTATTTTTCAGATAGAATACCAGCCTCTAAAAAAAGGTTCTGGTGACATAAGTTCTGATGTACCATTTTGAAATAATTCTTAAAAAACGATTTGCTATATGAAGTATGAAGTCATGAAGGACATTATTATATGAGTATATTGCTAAAATTTATATACATATACATACAAACATATATATATATATATATATATATATATATATATATATATATATATATATATATATATATATATATATATATTAGGATTAAGGGTAAAGTGAAGCAATCCAGGGAATGGAGTAGTGCCCTCCCCAACATCTTGGTATAGTAGCTATTGAAAAGGGAGCCTCTGGGTCACCCTTGACTAAGGTCGCCAACTTTACTTATATATATATATATATATATATATATATAACAAGACTTATCTAATGACATAGATGATTTTCATGGGTACAGTAGAGTTAATTTGGTTTTATCAAATTTTCACTTATATACACAGACAGAAAATAAAATTGCAAAAACCTGAATATTTATGTCAATCTATTCAAGATTAACACTCGCAGGTGATATGGCTGGACTACAGTAAATAATCACATACACAGATCAATGTGTACAGGTTCTAAAATGAGAGGCATAACAAGAGTACTTTGATCTCATGCATATTCTACTATACTAGGTAAATTCTACCATTATCCCTCAGTCTGTCACAATTTTATTTTCCATCAGTATATTTTTTTTTAGTTTTCCTCAGTTTCATATTAAATTGAATGGCTTTGAGAAGCAAAATTTTGCATCAGGAAAAAATTCTTTTGTTGTTATTTAGGAATATACTTATTAAAAGGATTTATTCTTGTCAGTATTTTATAAAATGATTTCTTAAAACATCATATCTACAAATATTTTTTTGAATAAATTATTGTACTAAGAAAAATTAATAACTATACAGAAATCATTTCAAATTCAAAAAAGTACTTCAAATTATATATTAACTTATTCATTGATACTAAATACACAAAAGTATATTTTTCACTCTCCAGCACAAGACAAGAGTTGATACATACAGAGTAAGACAGAAGAAATATTGTATTAAATTTATTATTGGTAGCTCTAATACTTCAGTCCCACAACTGTATGTTTTATCTTTCATATCATTGTAATAACTTGAGGAAAATTTTAAAATAAAAAAAATTGAATAATACATATTAAAAATTGCAGCAAGGTATGAAAAAAAAAATTCTTTTAACAAATATCAATCATATTTCAAGCTACTAGAATTGTTTTAATATTTTAAAAATTATTTAAGACATTAAGAGAAAAAAAGAAATCTTTATTCTTAATCAGAAGAATTATCTAGCTTTTTAAGAAGCAATCTTTCCTTTTTCTCTTGATTTAATATATCAATAAAAAAATCAATTATTAAAATTATATATATATATATATATATATATATATATATATATATATATATATATATATATATATATATATATATATATATATATTTAAAGAAATTATGTTAAAAAGTTCTCAAATTTTGCATAGCTGACAAGATTAATGTGTTGAATTAAATATTTTGCATCTGTGATTTATAAGTGATATTTTTTTGTACTTAAAAAAATGTCCATCATATATATATAAGGACATTTTTTTCTTGAGTTTTATTTAATTGAAAGTATTGGTCATTGTTGTGCTCTGAAACAAAAATGGATATGTATAGAGAAAGGTTGACATCGGTATATTTGATAGTGTTGGGTCAAAGTTAAGAATTTCAAATATGTGATATGAATTATAAATGACCCAGCAGCCAAAACCACAGAATACCAATACACTCAGATATTATAATTTTCTTTGATAGAAATAAAAAAAATCTATTTAAAAAAAAAAAAAAAATCTATTTTAATTTTTGGTTTCATTTTCACTAGTTTAAAGGATAAGTTTACCTTTTTTTTAAAATAAAAAGTATTTTGATTATTTCTTTTATCTTTGCTGTAGATAGTAACATTGAATAGAGAAAATTTTAAAGATGTTTTCATTTTTCCACTCTGAGAATAAAAAGGGAGAGGATGAAAATTTCAAAATATTATATATCTGTCTTCATTTTGTACCCACTTTGTTTAATCAAAAAGGAATTGTACATTGGGTTTGTGGAAGAGACTGGATATGAAATTCTTACCTGGCTATCAAGACCAATGATGAATAACATCAAGAAGAAAAGGACAGCCCATAAGGAAGATATGGGTAACTTGGAGAGGGCCTCAGGATATGCAACAAATGTTAAACCAGGACCTTCAAAGTGAGAAAAAGAAAAGAAACAAAAATTAGTTTCTATTTAACATCATAAAATTTGTCAAGTCTAATGCACAGATGTTTTTTAAAAACCCGATACCTGATACTGGGTGCATTTATCTGAGGGGAAAACCTTTGAAACTTTTCTTTAATTAATTAGCATGGTGCCCTTGGTGCCCTTAAAAAATAATGTATAAAGAATTCAAGATTGATACAAAAATTTCTGTCATATTAAGTATAGAGCACAGTTGTTTTTTTATTAACCAGTTAAATTTTAACATTTCTTTAATTAAAATGTTATCTAAATTATAACAATACATACCAGCTCATTGGCCCAATGGGTAGAGTGTTTGTCAATGGTCCAGGAGACATGGGTTCAATCCCCCAGGTTGTGTCATACCAAAGACTTTAAAAATGGTACTTGATACCTCCTTGCTTAACACTCAGCAATATAAGGTATATGTCAAGGGTAAAGTGGAGCAATCCTGGGAAAAGAGTAGCACCCTTCCAAACACCTCGGTGTAGTAGCTATTGAAAAGGGAGCCCCTCTGGTCGCCTTCGACTACGGTTGCCAACTTTACATGTTTGTACAATGTTATATGAGTAAATTATAATGTCACAATATGATTAAATTTTGTTGACTAATTCAATGCTTCTAAAGCTGGACATGCCTATGACTTACATAAAAGATAAGATACGTTATGAGTTTAGAAAGCACAAGTGGCATCAGATCACTAAAGTTAAGCTGCGATAAGCCTGGTCAGAATTTAGATGGGTCATCACCAAATAAAAATTTGTATTGTAAGCATCACGAAAACTATTCAAGTTAGACGAACCAGACATGCAGGACACTGCTGGAGAAGCAGGGACGAACTCATAAGTGATGTACTCTTATGGACCCCCACATATGGCCAAGCAAAAGCAGGACGACCAGCATGAACATACATTCAGCAACTATGTGAGGATACGGGATGTAGTCCAGAAGACCTGCCAGAGGCGATGAATGATAGGGAAAAGTGGCGAGAGAGGGTCAAGGATATCCGTGCTACCAGCATGACATGATGATGATGATGATGATGATGATTGTAAGCAACAAAAAGCCCGTGTGTCAAACTAAAGAAAACTTAGTTAATAAAAAACAAAAGCAAAAATAGATATCTTCATTTCTTTGTACTCTAGTGAATTCATTTCTATATTTTTAGATACATAAGTGACTAATGACAAAAATTGGCATTTTATAAAAATATAGAGAGAGACACAAACAAATGGATTAACAAAGGAAAGTGTTAGTCAGTATTTGATGGAATTATATTTGTGTGGTCCATTTTGAGTTGTTTTCTGTTAGTATAACAATTATAGCTGATATTTACTGTCAGCAGGGTGTAGTTGGCATAGTATCGAGGTTGTCAGTGGGTATGCTTACTGAGTCCATATTTGAGGGTAGCAAACAAAATTTTTAAGTGAAACAAAGTGTCAATAAAAGTAAACAAACAGTAAAAATAAACAAACAAGTTGCAACAAAATTGTCTCATATATATTATTATTATTCAATTTACAACAGGTTCCAAAGATGTGGTAAACTTATTTGAACTGATACCTTTCATCTATGTGTTTCTAATGCATTCTTGTTTGTCTCTGCTACTCTCTAAAAACTGTTGTCTGCCATGACCAAACGCTGTCATTTGCAAGATCTTTTCTCAAACTTCTCTACCCTATTCTCATTCATTGGGTGCCCCATTTGTCTAAGCGAAAAGCTTTATAAATTTCTATCCTATTTTCTTTAACTCTTTTCTTTTTCCTTCTCTAATTCTATCTCATTTCTCCATTTATTCATTACTCTAAAAGGTTTTTAAATTAGAAGTTAGCATCATTCAAATCTGCCCTTGATAGAGAGGGGAACCCCACCCAAAATACAACTGATTAACCATTACAAATGTTTAAAACAATGACTTGAAAGAAAAGAAAAGAAAAGAAATGTTTGATCAATAATAAAGCTGTGGGGTTTTATCATAATAATGCATAATACACTATAACGGAGGTGCCCGTGGTGTAATGGTTATCGTCGTAGGAAATGGACACGGCGACATGAGTTCAAATCCTGGACAAGACTGATTGCATTTCACATTGCACTAATACCCTTGGGAAAGGTATGAATCCAATTATTCTCCCTCCAGCTATGGGTAAAATAGTAGGGCAGACTAGGTTCTTCAGCCTTGGTGAAGCAACTAGTCTAGGAGAAGGAAAACTCTGAATTCAAACCTGTTAAACTCCGCTAAAAAAATTGACCTTGTGT
>CAUZXS010003929.1:7500-104866 GCA_963585895.1 Sepioteuthis lessoniana | reverse complement strand
CCCCCTTGATCAGTACCGTCTGATACGCCCAGAGAGACTCGTGGACTCGTGCTTGTAAATAGGCCCTCCATAGGTCAAGCAGTGCCACATTGACTCCTTGCTGACACCACTCCCTCAATTTGGCTGTACATACATCTGCATCTGCAGTGAAAGCATTTACATGTTTGTTGAGTTCCTTGTAGTCCATCACCAGGCGAACCTTGCCTTTGGTATGTTGTATGACAGCCATTAGAGAAATTAGACCCTTAGTGGGATCCTAGTCATTCCTGGGAGTATGGGATCAACCAACCATTGCATTGTTTAGGGTCCATTTCCACCTGGCAGTCCATATCCTCTCATAATGGTCAAAAGAGGCATCAAAATCAAGTTCATTGATGCAAAGGGCTGCACATGTTGCTTTTCCTCCACCAAGTTTCACGTCTCCAGCTGGTGTGATCATGATGCCTCCCAGCATCAGTATGTCATCCTGATCAGTAGGTCATAACTGAGAGGCCTCTCACCTGCTACCAAAATGTTAACTTTGGCATGACCGCCTCTATCAGTGATTCCACTCCACACCAGGCCCAGAATGTTCCATCAATTTTCTGCATGTCTACTTGTTGACTACTGCATGCTGTACATCAGTCTGCACTATCTATCAATTTGGAACATACTGTGTTGACAAGCACTGAAAATTGCACACCATTGACTTGTACCTTAATTATGGGCAATACCACATTCACTGGCCAGGAGGGTGTTAGGCTAGCGATGGCTCCTTGTCCCTGGACCCGTTTCCCAAACAATTTTGTGCTATGTGACCCGGCCCATTACAGCAATGATAACACAGTTGCTCCCATGTTTTCTGATCATTAGTGCCTCCTGTGTTACCCTGGCTTCAGCAATCCTTGGAGTAATTGTTAGGACCACCACATCTGTAGCATTTTGGGGTTTCTCGTGGCCTTGGCATGGCGGAATCACCTGCAGGATGTTGCCTCTCGGACAGTGTCTCAGTCATTCTTGCAGCAGCTGCAACCAGTTCTATGTTTTTCAGAATGGTTTTAGGCCCTGGCTAGCAGTTCATTGATTCTCAGTTCATTCAGTCTCAAAGTTCTTTTATGTTAGTTCTTTTTATGTTCTTTTCTGTCTGCCCTCATTTGCATGTGCATCTTCTCTCTCTGTGGTTTTACGTGACTGCTGGCATGAAGATATGTGACCATTTGCGATATAAGCTTGCTGGGGGCAGCCATGTTTTTTCCAGTCGAGAAAATAAATCTTGCACATGGAGCATATGCGCTGATGTATGTGCTGAGGTGAGTGGCTATTTTCATCCTAATTTTCGGTACAAAACTATTGAAAAAATTTATTAAGAATACTGATCAAAAAGTTTTGAGAATTGGTACTGACTTGTCAAGTTGAAAGTCTAAATGTCTCGACGTCATCACTTGCTTAGCAGTGTATACGTCTTCATTTAAATTTCAAATAATTCAAATGATTCAGCCTCAATGCTATTTGATCCCAGCTTGTATATTTAATCAAAGTGATGGGAGGTGTTGACTAAAGTTGTGGAGTTGGGGCATAAAACCTTTGTATTTGAGCCTCTCTCTTTAATTCAGGGTACTTTTAACACTGATTCTAATACTTTTATATGTCAATATAAGAAATAAAAAATATACTAATCATTTAATTTCTATATTGACCAAAAATATCAAACATACATGCCCTTTTTTATTGCAATCTTCCTCATTTACTGCTTGTAACACTGAGAGATGAAAATACTGCAAGTGTCTTTTTAAAGTTGATGCTCTTGGAGATCCATTTTTGTCAGAACCATTTAAGATACTAATTTTTGTATCTCATACTTGTTCACAATCATTATTTTCTATAATGACACATATAATATTTCTATGCCTTGTCAAAGAAGCCTAGAAGATGCCAACAGGAGAAGCAAATTACTTAATAAGTAATTGATACTCACCAAAAAGTGAGCAGACAGACTAATGCTACTCTTGTTATAATCATTCCATAGAGTAACTCTATATAATAGGATTTTCTTTGCTGAATGAAAGTTTTAGCCTTAATCTTTTTATTTTCAGAAAAATCATATTAGGGTCATCAGGAGAGAATGTGCACAGTTTCGGGGCCTTCGTCTCAACGGTTTTATTTGCAAACAGGCTCCCCCCTCACTGAATATAGATGTATATATCACTGAGGCCCTATTAGTTGTTTACTAAGCTTGGCTTAGATGTTGATTCAGAAGTGTAACAGTGAAATATGATTTAAAATTAACTGTGTGCATTATGAGAATATTGGGTGAATCTCATGCATTTGCGATTGAGTGACAGTTTAACGAACTTCATTTTGAATTGTTCCACTGGATATTTCTTTTCTTCCATATCCACATAGAATTATTTTCCACTATTTCTATGAGGCATTTTATACATTTGGCTCTGTTACACTCTTTGATACTGATTTGACTCAGAAACTGGTACAGGGTGCCTGCTACGAAACCTCTTGCTCTTATTTCCATAGCTTTCATGATCACACTATACCCTTCCTTTTTCTGCTCTTTTTTAAGAGCTTCATATTTGCTGGTTTTATACTCGTGGCTTTGATCCATTTGACTTTAATATGGTATAGATAATTCTACCACAATGATTTTAAAGTTCACTTTTGACAGAAGAACAATATCTGATTGCAAACCTTTGCTAGATATTGTTTTTGGGTAATCGTTATGCAATTCTAGTATTTCAGCAAATACTTCCCATTCTCTACTTGATCCAAGAAGGTTTTGACTGGGTACAGCTTGTGCTTAATTGTTTGCTTAGAGCCTGCATATATTTTCCCCTTCTCCTAAACAAATTTCTGCATTGAAATAGTTGGTTCAGATTTCATATAATTCTTTATAAATCTGATCAACTCATCCAATACTCTGTTGTGCCTCCAGGTGTATCTCTCATTTCCAAGAGCTATCTTACAGGAAGTGAGGACATGCTCCAATGTTTATGATTTGTCATTACACAGAGAATAGGTAGGATTGCTTTCTTTTTTCCATTTAAAAAGATTGTTTTTAGAAGAAAGCTATTGTACATAGAGCGTATTAAAAAACTCAACCTAAAAGGAGCCATCGGCCATATATCATTCCAAGTAATAGACTTTTGCAAGGTCTTCTCCCAGTTTGTCCATTGGCCTTGTTGGGATCGCTGAACTCCTTTTAGGAATCTTTTATTGTCCTCCTCGCTCCTTACATTCTGAATGACCATATCCCAGTAGTTTTTTTGCTGGTAGTTTTTGACCACCATTGCTTTTCATTAGTTCCTAAACCTTGTCTCCCAGTTTGAGTGTGTCCTATGATTTCCTTGAAAGTTAGGTTAGCCTTAGCACTTCTTATGGTGTCCCTGAATTATCTGCTTGTCTGTCAAGCTTAATATCTTGTGAGTAGTAGATTCTTTGGATGAGAGGATTGTAGTGTCGTCTATGAATGCTTTCACTGGTGGCATTTGAAACCCCCAACCAAGTTCATAATAATTATGAAATAGTTACTTGAAACCATATAATTGAAAAAGAAGAAAAGACTGATATCAACATAAAATAACCTGACAAAAGTTGACATGCCAGAAAACCAACCAACCATGGTAATAATTCTCATTTCTTGTTATGATAGAGTATTAAAAAAAACCCATCTTGCTTAATACTTAATCGCCATTTGGAATTTTTTCATGGGTGGTGCTTTCACTAAAATAAATCATATAAAATGTTATATTTTAGAATTTCCAGAGATCTTGGAATTAAGATATATCCTGAAAATATACTCTGAAAAAAAAAAGATTAATCAAATTATCTAAGAAGTAAAAAATTTTAACATGTTGCTTATACTACAAATTAGATTTATTCTGAGTGACAGTTGGTTAATTTTTACCGACTCCAACTCAAGAATTTCTTGAGAATCTTACTCCACAGCCCTGGTTTTGACAAAAACATTAGCAAATAATTTCTTTTATTGATTTATAAGAAATTTTTCTCCTAGCTTTGTATTATTAGCCATTACGTGGTATGTTGAAATGTATCTTTAAAATGTTTTATTCCTTTTTGAGATTGAACAGAAATTGTTTTATACTTCTGAAGATTTCACCAGCAAGATTTTAGCTATAATGCACACACACCCACACACAAAAGCAGATATGCTGATTATAATGAACCAAAATAGTTTTATCAGCATTTTCTATACTCTTCTAATTAACCAGTGAATCTTTTATTGAAAAGAAATTCAACTTCTCTCACTGTTAAAGATCTTAGAATTGTTAGAGATATAATCAAGTTTGTATCTTTATTGATTTATGGTCCAAAGGTGCAATGCCTAAAGCATTCATTTATTTATTTGTAAAAGAAATTCAGTCTTTATATGTAAAAAAAAAAACAAGTTAACTTTGAAACAACATAATTGAATATTAGTCAAAGCATTTAATTTTTTAGAAATCTAGTAACATTTTGTTTGTTAAAATCATTAATTAAAATTCAAAAAAAGCTTAAAAACTAATTAAAGAAAAAAAAGAAGATATTACTATTCACAAATGAAAGAAATTTTGTTTTTGGTTTGTGTATTACTTCAAGTGATTTATTTTTGTTGAAATGTAACTTGGGTTTTCATTCTACAAAAGCTAATTAAATATTTTTACTTTACTAATATTAACTAAGTTTTATAACATATATTCATAAGAAAATTTATGTTAATAGAATCAGGATTTTAAGATTATTTTATAAACAGAAACTATTGTTAGTGAATGAAAAAAAAATTAGTAAGATTTAAAAGCCATGCAGTGTATAGGATTTACACTCCTATATTTTAAAATAGCTGTGATAGCACTTGTTCCTGAAACAGATGTTGGATGTCAGTAAACTAATCAGTCTCAAGAACCTATTGGTCAGGAAAATCTCATGATTTGTGCTCACAACTATGTCCGCAACTTTGATTTTATCCCGCGCATTTGGAGCCGACTACATGACAAGGATTAGCCATATATACTCTCGTCTTCCAAGAACTCGCACTCTCACGTTTTAACTTCCAGAGACAGCACACTCTCTCTCTCTCACATTTTGACTTACAGAGACAGCACTCTCTCTTCATTTTTGATTTCCAGAAACAGCTTGACCTTGCCACTTAGTAACACAACTCAATACACGTAACATGGGTGCGTATATATTCTGCAACTTTTTTCTTTCCTGTTCTGCTTCTTCAGTTTAAGACTTGTTCCAGCTTCAAACACAGGCTCAGAAATTTCGTCAAACCCCAAAAAGGACTAACAATCAACATGGGAGAAGACATGTCCCTCCTAGGATACATTGCTATATTTCTGTATATTGATACCTCGCATGAAATACTTAGTCAACATACATTTTATAGTCTACAGGACACTTTCAATATTTAGTCTTTTTCCATAATATCCTTGTTAGTTACATACACACACGCACACACAGAGGAATATTTAACAGACTATATTAGAATATTCGTAATGCTTTGAAATGTTTCCTTTTTTACGTATTTGTTGATATATCAATTTAATTTTGTTTGTATTGCTTTGTTTTGAATGTTCTTTTGTCTGCGATATTTTACTTTGTTTGCTTTTCAATAATGAGCAAACATAAAATTTAGGGAGTAGAATAACCAACAAACAACATTCATCACAAGTGTATCTGAAAAGATTTTTGTTTCTTAAGTATTAATGGTTTCCATGGCTAAGGATTTCAAATCAAATGCTTCCAAGCAGTTGTCTGTGGGTTCTTGATTTGTCTAGATTTTCTTTTTCTCAAAGTGCATCAGACATAAACTGGTCAATCTGAAAGAAGGCTTTTCTTTATAAAAGAATAATACACTACAATGTATATGAAGAAGTGAAACAGATGTCATTGCCTGTTTTAATCTTAAAAGTCAAAAACCTTGGAAGAAAAAGTTCAGTTATATTTTAGGATTATGTTTTGTCATGTGATAGCCCACGGAGACGATAGAAATAAGATTAATACTATCCTCCCGTTGGAATGAACAGTGGCAACCTGTCAAAAAAGTGACCGTTAAGAAAGAATGTAGGTCACAGAGGGGATATCAACAGATGTTGGTACTTAGTGACCTCAGGTCGCCGGACACTAGGGGGGAAGGAGGGAGAAGCCAAATGATTGGCTGGGACCCTAAAACGGAAGTAGGGACTCCTTCCCGTCAGCGGAAATAGAAAATAAGAGAGTCAGTTGTTTGGCAGGGTTCGTAGCGGGCAGACGAACCAAAGCTAGTATTCCGGGTAGAAGACAAAAGAATATCTGAGACACAAGGGACCCGAGTTCTTCAAGCCAATATTAAAAATAGCATCAAGTCTATTAGCCCGTGAAAGAAAAAAGATTCTCCAGTGGAACCCCGTCGAAAAATAAGATAAGTAACTTTGGGGCTATTTCTCCTTTATACCCAAATTTTATATACCACTCTCTCTCTCTCTCTCTCTCTCTCTCTCTCTCTCAATTTGAAGAAAAAACAAAAGTCAAGAAAAGACATTTATGTTCGTGGACTGTTCAATTCATTATACATATTTGACACTTTGAAAGTGTATCTCTTTGGATAGTAAAGGATTCCTGTATTTTTATGTTACCACGTGGTCGAAGTTGTTCTTTACCGTGTCTTCTACGAATTTGTTACCTCATGCTTCCTTTTCAGCTTCTATTCGCCTTATGTTATCTTGCTTAGAATTGTCCTATTAATTCCTTAAGAATATCACACGGGACTAAAACCTATTGGTTCACATCTTCCATTGTCTAGGGGAAGGAAGGAAAGCGGCCTGGTGGGTGTGTGATAGTGTGAAATTTGGAACCCCTTGCCAGCGGCGGTCAGTCTGGCCCTAAATTGATCCCTCATGTAATATGCCAGGTCTTATATGCCTGAGAGAAAAACTCTGAATGAGGACTTATTCTATAAGGGATCAAGTGCCAACCTGCCCTGTCTTCACACGTGCAAAAATAAAGTCCTGCTTTGGAATTTTAGTCAATTTGCCGTCACAGTTTACTTTGAAAAGCGGAATCATTAATGAAAATCCATTATGTATCATAATCAGTGATCAAAGTGACAAATGTTTGAAAAAATGAAATCCAAATTGAGATTAAACTTTTGTTTATCAATTTATCTAATTTTTTGTCTGTCCTAAAATATTTTAAGTTAGTGTTAGGTAATAGCATTGTTTTTAAAAATAATGAGATAAAATTTTTACAGTTGATTATTTCTTCATCGTACCACTGAGTGCTGAAAAATTCTGGGCCCAACCAAGAATTAAATAAGCTATGAAATGTAAATGCTATTCTGTATATTTGTCAGAAATTCAATACATTTAGTGTATCATTTCTCAAGTTTCTATAAACTTAAAAAAAGTAATTTTCATAAAAATAAGAGAAAAGTGACCTTAATGGTAAGGCAGCTGCCCTGCATGAGTATACATCTTACTGGAGGCTTTATTTATTTATATTTTTTTTATAGGTCTGCACTGTATAATAAAGACTATATAATGATAGTCTAGAAGCTGTGATAAAAATCAACAGAAATTGAATAAAAGAGATATTATTATTATTATTATTATTATTATTATTATTATTATTATTATTATTATTCACATCAATACTTATAACAAAGAGAGAAAAAGGTGCAATGACTAAAAATGAAAAAAGAAATAAGAGAAACACCAGAAGGAATAGAACAGCACAAATCAAGAAAGCATCAGAACACTTGGAGAAAAAGAAAAATACAAACATCTGAAATATGTATATCATCAAACAAATGAAGATAAACAAAAAAAAAATTAAAAAGGGCCTCAAAAGAACAAGGAATCTTCTTGAAATCAAACCCGGTAGATGAAATTAAACAAAAGAATAGATATCTGGGCAGTTTCCTTTGTAAGATACTTTGGATCTTTCTTAAACTGAACAAGTGGGATTTAGAATATCCCAATAGTATCCTCTGCAGAGGTGTAAGACACCTTCAAAAGGTGTATCCTGGGTATGACACTAAATTAAATCCAGTGACAAGCCTCCAGTTTCAGAGCCCTGGGGAGTATGAAGTCACTCCTTTATTGCCATGACTTTCAGGTCTATTCTGAACCAGAGTAGTAGTACTTGTTAGGGTCCTATCTAGGGGTCAAATGGATCTGTTTAAAAATTAGTTGTATTTAATAAGAATACTTGAAACCATACTACAGTGTACAAATTATATTTGTATTTGATAAGAAGACTTGATATCATAACTGCAAACAAATAACTATAGGCAAATGGGAAGTGTGATTATATAAAATAGAATAGATCATTGAAAATATAGTTATGATTACAATTAAACATTTAAAAATAAATCAAATTTCAGCATTAAATAACCTTCAACAAATAAACCAATGCAAACCTTTAGGAGACTAGAGTTCAGAAGTAGGGACCATAAAACAAGGAAATTGATGACTATATACAAGGCTTTACTGCTGAGAGATGACAAACTCCATGTGACAAGCAAAAGGGATTGGAAGAGAGGACTTGCCAGTATTGAGAATTGAGTAGATGCAGAAATTCAGAGACTCAAAGAATATACAAAAAAGAACCAAGAGATATTGATTACAACAGTCAGTAACAGCAACAACAGAAATAAATTAAGGACAAACTGGAAAACAATAATTAAAAAATATAGAAAATAAAAATAGGAAGACAAATAATTATATGGAAAATTAGAGTAAAAATCAAGACCACAGCACTGCTAAAATCAGCTACAATGTAAAGGACAAAAAAAGAAATGATTGATTCAACTTCATACTATATCAAAAGAGCAGTTTCAATTTAAAATGTACTTTGACTTATGGAAAATTCAATGGAATAAGCATGTTGAATGCCATAGGGATTATTTTGAAGAAAATTAACATTTTCATTCATTGTTCATTTCTTTTTTGGTAAATAGAGCTTCAACCTTGATACTTTATACCATAAAATTTAATTTATTTTTGTATTCTTGGGGGAATTGATTGATTTCATATTTCAGATGTCCTGTATTCAGTATTATCATTTCCAATTATGAAACAATAAAAAAATAATATAAAACTAACAATATGCAATCTATTCAATATCAATTTTAAGAAGAATAAAGAATTGTTGGTCTAATAGAGAAAAGTTAAACTTTATATTTCTTTAGCACCATTTGACAGTAATTAATGTTTTGAAATAATTGATAGTATTTTCTGTTTTTCACATTTAAAAAAAAGACTTTCTTAATACATGCAGAAAACCAATATTCTTGTAAATTTTGTTTTATATTTTTAGAATATTTTTTTGAAAATTAGATATTTGATGCAACATCCAGTTTAGACTTGTAAAGTAAGTTCTTAATTATCAATCATTTGATAAGCAAATACTGCAAACTGGCAAAAAGCAATACAAAAACAAACATGACTGGTGAGTGTAGAATAACAATAACACATACCTCTGTAAAGCATCCAGCTGGCAGGTCATAGCTCTGTGCAGTCTTTCTTACTATGCTTAGCTTTCTGTCTTCATGACCGATTGCTCTGAGCTATTGCAACTAATTGCCTTACGCAACCTGACAAATCCTACATAGCGCTGTGAACACTCATGTGCCAAGGCTGGCTTCCCATGGAATTTAATGTCCAGGGTAAGACAACCAAGCAAGCCCTGTACATATGCAAAAAATCCAAAGGCTGTATTTCAGCAAAGCAGCCTGCATTGACATAGGGATACTGCCCAAAGACTTCCCAAATCCGGCAGCCATGACATCACCCCAAACAGATATGGCAATGCAATAACTACCATCAGCAAGCATTCGCCAGGAATTGGATACTAGCTCCAAACATAAAGTCAAGGATCAGCTACCAACGCGTCCCAAAAAACTGCCTTTTCTCCCAATAGAACAAAACATTCCTAGGCTCAAGGAACGGCTCTTACGGCACTTCGCCAATACATCTTTCAGGAAGAACGAGGAATTCCCACCAATGTCTGGCCCCACTGCTCATATCCACCTGAAAGAAGGAGCAGTCCCCAAAGCCAGACACAACTCAATCCCTGTCCTGTTTCACTTCAAAGAACCAGTGAGACAGGCCCTTTGGGAAGACGTGAAAAGGGTTATCATAACCCCAGTACCCATTGACATGCCCACAGATTGGTGTAGCACTATGGTAATTACTGCCCAAAAAAATTATAAGCCACAAAGAACAATAGATTACCAACACTTAAATTCACAGTGCAAATGGGAGACACACCACACGAGGTCACCGTTCCAGCTAGCACTACAGGTACCACCTAATCAAAAGAAAACAGTATTGGATGCTGTTGACGGGTACCACTCTGTTCCTTTAGACAAGGAGTCCCAGCCACTCACTACCTTCATTGCGGAATGGGGAAGATTCATGTACCTAAGGATGCCACAAGGCTACCTTGCATCTGGTGATGCCTACACCCAAAGGTACGAAGAGGTAATAAAAGACATTCCCCGCAAAGTAAAGATCGTGGATGACACCCTACTCTATGACTCTAACATTGAAGGGGCCTTCTTTCACATTTTCAATTTTCTCCTTCTTTGTGCAAAAAACGGAATTGTGCTCAACAGAGAAAAATTCCAATTTTGCCAAGACACGGTGCAGTTTGGAGGCCTCCAAATAATGCCCTCTGGTATAACCTCTTCCGAATCCATGCTCGAAACGATATTAAGCTTCCTAATTCCAAGAACACTAGCCGATGCCAGATCATGGTTCAGGCTAGTTAATCAAGTCACTTGGGCTTATTCACTAGGCCCAGTCATGCTCCCATTTTGCGATCTTATCAAACGAGACTCGCATTTTGTATGGGACAAAAGCCTTGAAGATGCATTCGAGCATTCAAAAAAGTCATAGTCGACTTAGTCAAAAAAGGGATCTTGACATTTGATAAAAATCAAGTAACTTGCCTCACCCCAGATTGGAGCAAAGAGGGATTGGGCTTCCTACTGCTGCAAAAATATTGCATGTGCACGACTGACAAAGCTCCAGTTTGCTGCCCTGAAGGCTGGCGCCTTATATTTGCCAGCAGCAGATTCTGCATTGATGCTGAACACAGATACACACCTATCGAGGGCGAGGCAGCAGCAATTAAGTGGGCATTAGAGAAGTGTCGGATATTTGTAATGGGTTGTCCAAGCCTTATAGTGGTTACAGACCACAAACCACTAAAGGGGCTATTCGGAGATAGGGACCTCAGCAAAATCCCAAACCCCTGATTATTCGGACTAAAAGAAAAAACCCTCAGGTACAGATTTACCATCCAACACTGCCCTGGGAAGTGACACAAAGCCTCCGATGCTGTTTCATGCAACCCACTGGCCATGTTGCAGGCACTCCTAAATGGATTCCCGACCGAACCCTCCCAAGTAGACATCATAGAGTCTGATGACATGGACAACTGGGTCAAATCGACAACTCTATTATCATCATTCGGGGCAAGCGACAATGTAGCGCTCATCTGACCAGATGCTATCTGTGCAGCTGGACGCAGTGACTAGTGTGCAAATGTACTACATAGTTTACATTCCGCACACCAAGGCGAAGTTGGCATGAAGGCCTGCACCAATGAATCAGTTTATTGGCTAGGTATGAACGCCTCAGTCTGTAACACCTGACCAAGTAGCATATCTTGCACAAAAATTGCCCCTTGTCAAACAAAAGAGCCAATCAACCTAACAAAATCTCCTGATTGGCCATTTCAGCAGATTGTTATGGATCTCTTTTATGTCGGGAATCATGGGTACTTAGCATGTGCCGATAGATTAACAGGCTGGCTGATCCTATATCACCTAAGCCATGGACAAGCCAATGCATCAAGGCTTATCTTGATCTGCTGAGATGTTTTTCAAAGCTATGGTGCCCCTGAAGAACTCAACAGCGATGGGGGACCACCCTTCACATCCCTCCCATTAACACAGTTCTTACGAGACTGGGCTGTTAAACACAGATTATCATCAGCCGCCTACCCACAATCTAATGGTCAGGCAGAGCTCACTGTCAAGTCGGCCAAGCGAATTATAAGTGGCAACACAGGAGCTCAAGGGTCGCTGGACAACGACTGTACAGCAAGAGCCATCCTCCAAACAGGAATACACCCATCCAAAGTATCAGACTATCCCCCGCTCAACTGCTACTCCACCACCAACTATGTGACTTTATACCATCCCAACCCACTCTCTACAAGCCACACGCAGATTGGATAGCTGCTTTAAAAAATCGCGAGATAATTCTATCTTGTCAGAACGCCCGTCTCATAGAGCAATATAATAAAACAACACACACCTTATGTTCCCTTCAAAAGGGGCAAATAGTGACAATACAACCACCAACAACCTGCCAATGGGACACAACAGGTCAAGTCGTCGAAACACTCCCCAACTGCCAATATCGCGTCAGAGTTGACAGATCAGGTAGAATCACCTTGAGAAACCGCTGATTCCTCAGAAAACTCGAAACACCAACAACCCCACCCCCCATTCCTAGCACCGCGCCCAAGACCTCTACACCAAATCCAAATCCTCTTAAACCCAATACACCAGTGCTGCAAACAATGGGCACTGGAATAACATCAAACACTGCCCAGCCATCTACAATGACACAGACAAAAACCCCTTGGGCGTTGTCCAGACTACTTCCACACAACCAGCCAGGTTTAAAGGAACTCGTACCTCCCCAAAGACCACTACCCTCGCACGATGGGGGGAGGAGGAGATATAGAATAACAATAACACATACCTCCGTAAAGCGTCCAGCTGGCAGGTCATAGCTCAGTGCAGTCTTTCTTACTATGCTTAGCTTTCTGTCTTCATGACCAATTGTTCTGAGCTATCGCAACTAACTGCCTTACGCGACCTGACAAACCCTACAGTGAGGAAGGTGATTCACAGGGAATTGTGCAAGAGGATGAAGTTTGTTCATACTGACAATTCCTCTTTCTTACTATATCATTATTATGCACACATTTATATAGATGTAAAATTTGTTTTTGTTTATAACAGATTTCTATGATATTTTAAAAATTATTATACAAATAGTATTTAGTATTAGATCTTCAAAGATTAACCTCTTTTTTTACAAATCAAACATTTACAACAATTAATAACTTTCAGAATTCCCAAGATTGGTTAAGAAAACATTTTGGTAATATAGTTTCCCACTTATTTTCTTGAAAACAATATTCTTCAAACTCTACTCATGGAATATTCATGGAACACATGCATAAGTGAACACATTTAAATTGTAAATTGCATTCTGAAATAAATTGTTGATTTTTATTTCTATTTTAAAAATTGGTGAACTCATATACCTAAAAAAATTTGGAGAATTAATATCTACACAAATACTTAACAAAAATAAATGAAATCTAATCTTATAAAATAATTAAGCTTAGATGGAAAAATTGATTTCATTTTGTGAACTAAGTAGCACACTCTTGTTGGTAGTTTTATTCATCGTATTTTTAAGAAAAATTTTAACTTTTTAAGTGGGCGATTTGATTTTCAATTAGGTTAATGTTGCTGGTTTGTGAGAAGATCACAGTTGATAACAAGACTATCGCAACCAAGAATAATTATAAAAGTATCAAGAAAATAACAATTTAAAAAAGAAAGAAAAAGACTGAAAATATATTATGAAACAGTTATTCAAAATTTATTTTTTTCTAATAATCTATTTTCTCTGCCTTGTCAGTAGAACTTAGAATACATCAACTGTGCATCCTCTGCAGAGGATTGAAATTTCCTCAAAACTGCATCTGGTTCCAGAGCTCTAGGGAGATTGGAGTATACCATCATCTCCATTTCTTTCAGGTTCCCTCTGATCCAGAGTATTAGTACATGTTAGGTTCTCATCTATGGATCAACTAAATCTATTTGAAAATTATTATTGGATAGGAATACCTAAAACCATATAACTGTGTACACAAATGATTATTATTAGATAAAAATAGCTACTTGAAACCATATAATCATGTATAAATTATTAGTAGACAAGAACACTTGATACCATGTTAATGGTATGCAAATTGTTTTAGACAGGAGTACTTGATACCATATTAACTATGTGCAAAAAATATTATTAGCAAATAAAAAGTGATAAAAATGATAGCAGTCAAAAATTGCAAATATATAGTTATGATTATAATCAAACATTTATAAATGAATCAAATTTTGGCATTGAATTACTCAGAAGGGGTTGATATGCCAAACCCATTTTCTTTCATCTTTTTAATAATTTTTTAAGCAAAATAAGCTAATTACCTAATACTGTGAGGAAAATATTGCCCCTTTTGTCAAGTTATTGAGCAGTATACTCAGAAACTTGATGAGTTGGTTGGTGTTGTATGGCATATCAACTTTTGTGGGTTATTTAATACCAGTTTCTGTTTATATATGATTTGTATGCAAATAGTTTGCTGGTACTGAGTTTTTAGAGCTCATTTATTTGCACACAGTTAAATGTTTTTAAATATTCCTATCTAATGATAATTTTATTTGATATCATTAGTTAGCTCACAGTTAACCGCTGATTCCTCATTAGTTAGCTCACAGTTAAATGGTTTCAAGTATTGCTATTTAACATTAGTAATTGCTATTATCAAGTATTCTTATGTAATATAAATAATTTGCATACAGCTGTTTGGTTTCAAATATCTAAGAATAATAATCTTTAGCAAATGATTGAACAGTTCTATTTGACTCAAAAATGAGACCCTAACAGGTATTACCAATCTAAGTCAGAGTGGACGTGAGAGTAATTGCAATGAAGGAGTACTTCATGTTTTTCAAAACTCCAGAACTGGAGCTTATCAGATATACTTTAGTGTCATGCCTGGGACACTTGTTTGGGAGGGGTCTTCCCCCCCTCTTGAGAGGTGCTGTCAGTGTATTCTAAGCTCCAGTCCACAGATAAGATTCATGGTTTAATTGAGGTAATTTGTTGCATATTGATTTGAATAATTATTTTCTCTTTACTGATTTCATATAAATATTTGTTTGAAATTTTTATTTTAAATTATCTTTTTTCTCAATTGATTCTGTCCCAATAAACTATTTTAATCAGAGATATAGAGCTTTTAGAAAAGAGAATTTGTATACATTTTCAATATTTTCTTCTTTTTATGAAAACCACTTTACTGTATCATGACCATTAGTCAATGAATGCATCTTTAAATAATTGTTAAAATGTTTACAGTCTAAAAGATTCAAGAAAGATATAATTTGCAATATAATTCTAATATTTTTCAGTATTTGAAAATTAACCTATAACTTCAGATTATGAATATATATTTTATTCTGCATTTAGATTTTTAAATAGGGATAGACAGTTTTAATCTTTTCAATCTTAGTTTATCCTAAGAACAATAAATAATGCAATTGAAAATAACTAAAATTTTGGATATTTTTAGACTGAAATTTTCTAGTGCTGCACTTTTGTAAAAATACAGTCAAATTTCACACAACATTCCATTTACAACAATAAGAGCTACAGAAAATTGAAGAATGCAGCAATGAAAAGAGTCATGGGCTCTTGTGTTGCAGTTGTTTTGTTCAGTTCAAGAATAAACATTAACTTCCATATTGATGTTTTGATTTAGGAAGGAGTGAAGGATTCTAATTAGCATTTTCTAATTATTTCATAAAATTAGAATGATTAAAAAATGACACTTGGTATAAATGCACACCTCCCCCACACCAAATTATCATTTAATTTCAAATTGGATTGGAAATTATTTTATTCTCTAAATTAGAGCATTTTAAATGTATTGCGGTAATAAAAACTACAAATCAGAACTTAAAAAATGAAGAAGAATGGGTTATTATCTCAGGGACATGATTGATAAATATATATCTGCCTGTACATATATAATTAATCCCAAATTCTATAATTTCTTTTTCTAAATTTTGTTGAGCATATAAAGCTTTAATCTTGGTAATTTTTATTATTATTGATAGCTTAATTTTTTTCTTTTTTATTTTGTGTTAAGATTTTCGTCCTTCAGTCAGTATAAATTTTCTTATTGACTTTCATTATCAACTCTTTCCAAAGAAATACTAAATTTACTTCATTTTTTTATGTAATATGCACAACAGTTATGTAAATATGACTATTTTCTAAAAAGATTTTGATTTGCCTTTGTATACAGTTACAATTTTGATTGTATAAAGAAATGGTAAATTGTTCATTATTTGGTCTTTGTTTGCAAAGTCATGATCCTTGGACAGATATAAATGACAATAAAATTAAGAGCATTGTACTTTATATGGAACGCTCTTTATGTAATGTTTTTATTTAGTAAAAAAATATTTATTTTAGATATTTTTCTTTTCTTAACTTTTATAGTCAATTTTTTCCATTATAAATAACACCTCCTTATCTACAAACAATACACATGTATATTTAGGGAGATGTATATATAAGTATATGACTACACACACTTATATAACAGGAGGTTTTTTTTTTGTCAATACAAACTTATTCACAAATCATATATATTAGTATGTTTAGGCAGATATTTATGTGTATGAAAGTATATGAATATTTCAATTTGAACTTTGTATGTGGTTATATAAATAAATAAATGAATAGGTCCACAAGAGATTTATATGTTTCTGATTATTTATTTTGTTCTTACATATGTTTCTAGCTTTTTGCTTTCTTCAGTGTCTTTGATGATTTTTGCCTGTAGTTTTTGGCTTATATAGCAGCAACTCTGATGTGGCTTCTGGTCATTCTACAGGTGTTGTTTCACTTTTTCTTCTTTTTCGTTTTCCAAAAGTGTATTCTGTGTGTTTTTGTGGGTGTGCTTCTTTTCCTATAATTAGTCATTGATATTTGATATGCCATAAAGTTTATTGGTTGTTTTACTCTGGATGATTGTGTGTGTTGGGGTGGTTTTTGCATGTGCATAGGTTAGTTCTATTAAATGTTTTGGAGTTTTGAATCTTAACTGCCTTTTATTTAGTTATTTTTTCTTCTGTGTTTGAACTTATTCAGAAATGATGGTATTGCCTTATTTGAATTTTGGGACCTCCCAATCAATTCATTCTGTTATCAAGTAAATATGATCACTACAAGTATTATTATGACAACAGAAAAATTCAACATTGAATTAAAAAGAAAGTTTCCAATAGTTTTTTCAGAAGGTCTTGGGATGTGTATAAAAGCAAAGGTGGAATTTGAAGTTGAAGAAAATGCAACACCAATATTCAGACTGAGAAGGAGTGTATTTTTTATGGCATTAGATCCAATCAATAAAGAATTGAAAAGGTTAGACAACTCTGAATGGGCATCACTGACTGTTTACATGAAGGAAAAGAATTACAAAATCTGTGTATGTGCTGATTTTTCAACAGGGCCTAATGATAGCTTGCAAAATTATAATTACCTTTTACCAATTCCAGAAGAAATTTTCACCAAACTAAATGGTGGAAAATTTTTTTCCAAGTTCGACGAGTGAGATGCTTACCTACAAATACTGGTAGAAGAAGAGTATTCAAAATTACTATCAATACTCATAAAGGGCTCTTAAAAAATTGGAGGGGGAGGAATCAGCTAAGAAAAGGTAGCAGAAATTTCTGAGCATCTTTAGAATTATGCTAAATCCTAACACTAAATCTGGAATATTGCTGGTGAGATTGATGTTCGCTTGATAAATTAAATCCATGTTCAACAAAATAATGTCTGAACATACAAAAATTCTTATTTTTTTTTAGGAAATTTTTCAAACTAGATACATAGACATCATTTTATTAAAAGAAAAAGAATTTTATAACTCTTATAAATGTTTAAAGATTTTTTGAGAAAATCTGTAGCAAAGATTTTTTTTTTTCAACACATGATGTCACTATATTTTGAAATTGAACACTAAGGATTTTCTCCCTCTTTTGTTTGAAAATAATTTTCAGTGAAGTATTAATCACCCTGAAGATAGTTTAACCCAGATACCAAAATGATGGCATATTATCATATATAAAAAATATTTCCCCTAAATATTTTTTTATATTTACTCACACACAAGTTTGTGTGTGTGATAATGAATATCAGTAGAAAGAATTTAGTTTGAATTTTTGTATTCTTTCAAACTTCTCTCTTTCCATCTATATTCCTTATCCTGAATCTACCAAGATGCATCTTCTTATTCAAATTTTTTTCCCCTCTTGTTTCCATCCATCATGAAAGGCTCTTAATTTTAATCCACTTTGGTAATAATATTCACTGCTGTCATTATTGCCATGTCAGCATCACTGTTTGATGATCTCACTCATTTCCATGGAGATTTAAGAGCAAGATGATGATGTGTCAATATGTGGCACCATTTCAAGATCTGGAGTTGTGATTCTGCACACATATACATGGTTTACAAATGCAAATACATATACTGGCACACTTTTCAAGATAATGCCTTCATTCTGCTAGTTTTTATAGGTAGTATATATCCTACTCTTTGTATTAATATTAATATATATTATCTTTTTCTTACACTCTATCTTTCTCACTACAAGTTAATTCCTTGTTATAGTTGTTAGTGTAAACAAGAAAATAGCTGGCCTCACTGGGACTAATAAGATTCAATCATTCACTTTGTTTACAATTTAAATTTTACCCATGTTGCAGATTTGTTTGTCATCATTTGGATTTAACATTTAACCTTAAAATATAATGAAAAACTAACCCACTGTTCTGTTGTAAGTTATACACAAAGCTAAGTAATATTCTCGTTTACAAATACCTTTTTAATATATATATATATATATATATATATATATAAAGTCTCTGGTCTTCTGATGAAAATATTTATATTTAAACAAATATTCATTTTTCAAGAGAATCTCTTTCCTTGTCAATGCACTTAATGCAACATTTCTCTAGTAATCTCATAGACCAAATATTTTACAGTGAAAGTTTCAGATAAAAATCTGGCTATTAAGATAGACTTAGATTTTTTTATGATCATGTTTGAAATTTTGCTGCTCATTTGGGCTAAATTTCTTTCATCCTCCACAAAAAAATTAAGCTTTCTTACTACAATTAGTACTGGTCACTTTTTCCAATACAGACATTTATATGAATTATGATTATTATTTCATACCTTTGAATCTCATCTAACACAGACAGAATCAACCCCCACTCTCTCTCAAGTAGATTGAACTTTTACATCAGACCAATGTTTATAATGCTACTCTTGAACAACAACAAAATTGTAATGCTTGTCATGTAAATATGAAAAAAAATTGTTTTTTTCTTGATTGACTTTGATTTCAGTTTAATTTTGAATTTGATATTTTGTCTCAGTAAGAGCTTAGCCATCATTGCTGTCATAGAGATGATGATATGAGTGGGTTACAATAGAAATAAAATTAAAAAGATGAAAGAAAATTAAAGATGAGAATGTTTGACAATGCTTCCTCTAAAAATAAATCAATTAAATATGCTATTGATGCTACGAGTGTGTATGTTTGTGTGAAAACAACAACAATAAACATCGTACCAACAGATTGGAGATGAAGCAGTGGATAAGTTATAGGTGTGATTTAGACTTCTGCAATGCTTAGTTGGTAAAACAGCTGTTATGGATAAACAGGCATTTTTAAGGCAAAAGAAAAGCACATGCATTTGGGATTCACTGAGTGTTTCATTATTTTCTCTCATATATATGTTGTTGATTTAGAGATAACCCAAAATTGAAAAAATGAAAGAAAGTTCAAGTTAAAATTAATATTTATAAAGGTTATATACTATTCATATAAACAAGGATACTTTTAACCATTTGTAAATAATACTTTAGGATAAATCCCTCCATTCATGTATATCATTTTTTTAAAATGTATATGTTAAGTTCAAATAACAGTTCAAAGCTCAATTACAAAAAACAATGTAAAATTCATAAGAAACAGTTAGGTTTGTGTTTGGTAACTATTTTACAATTATCTATAATAAGGGCATAATTTCCAGTTGTCATATATTAATGTTTTCAATTTTGACAAAGAGCCAGCTTTAGGTTACATTTCACTTTGGTTAATTGGTCTAAGAAATGCTTTGAACTAAATTAGTGGCTGATCTCATTGTCTTCACATCTTCCAACTTTTCTTAATCAATGAACAAATTTGGCATCATGAGCAAACTGAAGTGCCAAAAAATTAGGCACAAAAACCTAATGTGTAGCTCCCCACTTCACTTGAATAATAGCAGCTATGCGACTTGGAGTCTGAGGTACTGTATTTGTTTCATGGATTTTTCTATTCAGAGCTATCCATAACTAAACTGTGTTTGTTAGGTGTAACTAAGGTATTAAGAGATGAATGCAGCTTGTCTTATCCCTGCTTTATAAGCCTTAGATTTGGTGAGTGGTAGGATGCAATCATATACCTGGAAGTCTGATAAAGGTTCCTGGGACCAGTTTTATATCACCTGCACTCAATTGGAGTTTGGGTTTACATTATCCTAGTGAAAAAAAAACATCACAACCATGGAATCTTGGCAAACAATGGTTTGCAATAAGATCTGTGTATGTCACACCTTTCAAAACAGACTTCAATTTTACTTGTAATCCTTCAGAACTCCATCTGAACATACCCTATACTACTACAGAGCCACCACCAGCTTGCGTAACATCTTGCTGACAGGCTAGATCTATAGCCTCTGCAGTCTCTTCCATAGAAATTTGATTGTTTGCTTGAAATAACTGAAACTGACCAAGTGATATGGCACAAGTTTTCTATTATCCAATGGTTATATTTAGTCTAGGTGAGGTGCAATAACTGATATCATGGTGTCAATAATAGTACTCTTGTATGTCAATAACTATGAAACCCTATAGAATGCAGTGTGTTGACTGGCATCAGTGTTAATTGAGATGTGATTTGATGTAATGTTCCATGTCATTGGATGATTACCATCTTTATCACTTACTGGTGATCTTGATCTTACATCACCTATGCTACTTTTATACCCACCTTGTTGGCTAGATGGAATATGTATCTCCTGCAGAGGAATAAGACTCTTCCTAAAATGAGGGTACCCTGGGTATGACACTAAACTGCATCTGATGAGGCTCCACTTCTGGAGATCTGGAGAATGTCTTCTTTGCGATTACTTCCTGGTCCACTTTGACTCAAAGTGATAGCACCTATTAGGGTTCCATCTAGGAGTTAAATAGAAATTATTTGGACATGATGCCATATAACAATAAATCATTTGTATTAAGAATAGTTACTTGAAGCTATAGTCATTTATTAAGGATTGTTATTAGTACTTGAGACCATCTAGATTATTGTGTTGGCGACCTTAGTCGAGTGTAACCTGAAGGCTCCCTTTTCAATAGCTACTACACTGATGTGTACACGGTAGGGTGCTACTCCTTTCCCTGGATTGCTCCACTTTACCCTTAATACGTACCTTTAGATTATTAGTACTAACAAAAATATCCACTCAGAAGTCACAAGTGTTTAACTTTTAATGTAATAAAATATATTAGAAAGACTAACAGAACTAAATAATTATGCATACAAAAAGATTACATTTATTTTTATTTTAATTGATTTCTATATAAAATTATACATAGGATTTCTTTTAATACATTTGAGAATAAAATATTAGAAATCAACTACATCTAGCTGTTATTTATTAAATGAGGTTTTGTTAAAACCAGTAAGCAAATTATTCATACTGTATCCTATGTAAACCTTTATTTCTTAGCAATATATAACAAGCATTGCAGGATTTTAAACGCATTATCATATAACTGTTTGCAAAAAACTCTTAAACAACTACACTGTAAATATAATCATATAATGAATCTGATTCTTTAACCTCTAGGCATATGATTGCATCCCATTATGGTGTTAAAATCAATCAATACTATTTCTTGAAGTTGGACATTGTTAAACTAGACCTAATTATCATCAAATCACACTGACAGCATAGAAAAGGAAGTAGAAAAGATTTTGTCCCTTTTGTAGTGGCAGTAATCATAATTCATAAATCCATAAAAAAAAATTTGCATCTTTTTGTGCCATCAAATAGCAGAATAAATATTTGATATCATATGATTTGTGCAAAATCTCTTAAATTATACAAAAAATGTAAATATAAATGCACGATTCATTAATCTCTAGGCATAAAATAACCTCAGACAGGTTGACATGCCTTTAAAATAAATTAACAATTTATTTCTAATCCCTCAGTTTTAAGTTACTGTAACATAATCATCATCATTAATTTGCAGTGACAGTACAGAGTTCCCTGACTCTCTTGCCATCCATCGCTCCTGGCAAACCCTCTTGGTTGCATCCTATGTCCACACAGACCTGAAGTATGTAAGTCTTTGCTGGTCGGTTAACACTTGCACATTTTTGTGTGAGAATACATAAAAAAAAATGCTGCTTATGAGTTTGTCCTTGCTTCTCCAGCAGTGTCTTATATGTCTTGTTTGTCTCACTTGGTTGGTTTGTGAGATAGGAGGTAGGTGGTAGACTTCAAACTAGGGTATGAAATCATTACTTTAGTTAACAAAATGAATTGATGCTTCATGAACATTTATCAGAACATCATTTAAGACACTATGGAATACTTTAAGACTGGACATTCAAAATTTTTCTTAATTTTACCAGTTGAATGTGCTACTTAATAATTTGTTTCTCCATTAATTTTTATTAATAAGATTGAATACAAAAATTTGAAGTGAATGTAATGCTAAACGAATCTATGACTGACCAACAAATGTTTCACCATTTGCTAAGGAGTCATGTTAGAGCCATGCTAGAATCATGTTATAATGTTTATTTATTAAAGATATACCAACAATGAAAAAAAAAATTAAAATGCAGGAAGAAATGGTTAAATAATGGAAAAAAATTATAAAGGACATATAGTGAAAAATATGAGAACATAAAAAATACATTGTAATTTAAAACAACCTTGAAATTAAAACCCAATGAAAATGTTAAGTAAAAAATTTAGTTCTTATCATGAGAGAATTTTTTTAAATTGTTAAGTTACAACAAATGTATACAGAGTACACGAAATAAGAACAAATGTATACAGAGTACACCAAATAAGGACACATGTATACAGAGTACACGAAATAAGGACAAATTTATATGAAGTACACCAAATAAGGGCAAATTTAAACAAAGTACACCAAGTAACAAAGAATAAATTATAATATAAAGAAAAATAGATATTCAGGAGATTAAAAAAATGAGTTTATTTAGAAAATATTTTTACAGATGTTAACAACTTAGAAAAGGTTTATAAAACACACCTCAGCCTAAAGGGTGATCTTAATGTGACCTCAAAAGTGATTAAATGCCCAAATTAGCAATATTTTTTAATACTATTATTTATTTGTTATGCCACCTTTGGCACTGGCACCTCCCTTTTTTTTACTACTTTCTCATATCAACCCTAAAAAGTTAAAAAAAAATAATAATAAAACCATCTTTGCACAGAACATATACTCCATTAACACAATATCTATTTATAGATCAAAATCTGTTAAGTAATTCATCCAAAAATGCCATCTTAAATTCTTTTTCTTAGGATTATTTTTGAAATCCTCCAATTTGATTTTTGGATTTTTTTACACTATTGTTGGTCATTATATTCATAGTATTGTGGGGCCACTGGTTGATCTTTCTCAGTGGTACTCTAAACCAAGGGTCCTCAATCCACAACTCAAAGGCCACATGCAACCTTCAAAACCCATTTGTGTGGCTCTTTATCCAACTTTCAAAATTTTCTTTTTGCTTTTGATGTTGATTTTGAAGAAGGACCATGACAACTGCAGATGGAACTCATTGATCTTCAATATTTGATATTCAAGTTTCCTGCTTGCAACATCCTATAAAAATCATGTGAGACTATCTGGATGTTATCACCTACACCCAGCAGTTAGTGAATATGTTTGGCACTTCATACTACTGTGAACAAAATGAAGCATGCCAAGATTACACGGCATTTACAACTCTCAAATCATCACTTGTCTGATCAGCTCTTTCTGTCAACCTTTTCCTAGTATTACAAGTTTTTGTGATTTCAAACAACTTCAGATGTCTCATTAATAAATTATGGTTGTTACCTTGTGAATTTAGCTGTTTTTTTTTTTTTTTCCTGACTTTTTATGATTGTTGCCCCAGACCCTCTTGAGGAGCTTTGTGGGCCTTGGCTTGAAAAGTTTGGGTGACCCTCTGCCTTAAATCTAGTTATCTAGGATATTTTAATCCTGGAAAGCTAGGAAGTTATACATTGACACTATGATCAGATCCCATAGTTGTCTTTGGTTTTATTAGACATTAAATACCCTCTTCTTGTTACATACAATTTGTACCTGATGTTCTCATGCGCAACATATTTGATAACAGACTCTGTCACTTTATGCTGCTTGGTGACACCCCTAATTGACTTGATGGGACCATAGTTAGTGAAGTCTTAGACAAGAATGAATTCTGCTGTCTTTATAGCATTTAACTGCTTAGATTGTTTCTTTTTCTTGGCTTTCGATGATGCAGAAGATGCTTGTGGTATAATAGTTATTATCGTGAGAAGTGGACTTCAAAGCCTGAACAAGGCTGTTCGCATTTCAAATAGCACTGATAACCATGGGAAATAGTATGCATCCAATTGCTCTTCTTTCAACTATTGGTAAATAGTAAAGCAGAATGGACTATTAAACCTTGGTATGGCAACCAGTCTAGGAGAAGGAAAACTCTAAATTCAAATCAGTTGTAGACCTGGTGAGGGATGGGCTCTGCCATGAAATTCCTGCCTCTCACCAGACAGGATTTGACACAAGGTCTTTTTTATTGTGGGGAGGGGTGTGCAAGGAGGAGGCTGAGCAGGAACTTAGACTTGTGCTTAGGCTTGATTATGTTGGTCATGTGCTCACTGGGGGCAATGTGAGCCAGATGATCCTGCTGGGACTTGGACTTGCTAAGTGCAATGTGAGTTCGGTACATATAGGAAGGACCATTGAGCGAGATGAATAACGCATCTCTGCCTGAGATCTCTTGCTTGTTCCTAACCTGGCCCTTTTCAATAAGTGGCTCTCTTGAAGTTGGTGTGTTTGGCAGTTTAGTGCTATGAACATGGCATGTTTCTTTAATTTCCTGTAAGAGATTAGATGCTGCCATTTTCAAGGTTTCAGTATATCGGAAAAAGAAATGAGGTTGTTAAAATTTGGTGCATGCTGCATCACATTAGATTTGATCACCTTCTATTTATGACTTGCTAAAGGTATTTTTTTTGTTTGTTTTCCAAATACTTGTCACATTCTGGTGATAATTATTTTGGAATAACAGCTTTACAAAAGTCTATTTATTAAATCAATGAAAATCTTCAAGTGCCACAAATACAGGATGTTTCTGAAAGAAACAATTTCAAAAAGGTTTTTTAAAAACTATTCAAGATATTGACACTAATGACAGTTTTTATAGAGAAACACTTGAGGTTTATTAGTGCAACTAAGAATTGCTCAATGTGTGAATCCCTAGTCATATGGAATACAGAGGAATTCATTATAATATTGGTAAAGGGTTTTAGTATGATGGTATGACAAAATAACTATAGTTTTTAACATTCTGACTGAGAGTGGAAGACTTGGCACTGGCAAAAGCTTTAATAATAAATTTCAAGTATTTCTCTGCAAAACTGTATCATGAGTGCCATTATCTTAATATTTTCAAAAACAAATTTTTGAAATGTCACTTCTTTTATAGACACCTTATATATTGTGTAAAGTTGGAGCAAATGAGATTTAATCAGTCTCTTGTAGTTCAGGATTTTAATCTTTTAAGCTTTACTCCAAACAGATTAATGTCTGTCAATGCAGAATTAGGTTGGATTAGATTCTTCTTGGTGTTATTTAATAAAACTATAAAGAAAGAATTTACTAAGAAGTTTTATATAATTTGAGTGTATTAGAATTAGGTTCAGTGAAAATAAAAAGTAATGGATTTGAATGTATATAAGAATCAAAGTGAATGATAAACAAATGATTTATTATATATATATATATATATATATATATAGAGAGAGAGAGAGAGAGAGAGATCCTGATATAGTTGGCTAAAATTTTAGTTGGTCTTACTTGAAAACTGAATAGATATATATTTGAGGTATGATCAAAATGTACTGAGACTGAATCTTTGAATATTTTTTAATTTAAAATTTAACTGAAGACAAGGTCTAGATGATTCTGTGTCAATTTTTAATACATTTGCTCAGCAATTTTTGGCAAAATGCAAGACTGTGCATGACTTTATAATCACTAGAACTGTGTAACTTTTTCTTGCCTCCTCAACCAAAAATTCATCTCAAGGATAGAATTAGAAGATATTGTGAGGACATTAAAAGAAATGACAGGGTACCTTCACACCATATCAAAAGAATTTCAGAGGTCCTTTGACCAATGGAAAGCTCACTGGAATAACTTTAAATTTCAAGGCATCTGTTTTAAAGGAAATTGATGTTTCATTTATTATTTGCTTTGGTAAATATAGCTTCAGTCTTGATAATTTTTAAACACTCTTCATAAATGAAGGAAAATTGATATTATATGATGTCAGCCCAGTTGGCTGAGGCTGTAGAATATGCGGACTGTCTCCCTATAGAGGGGGAGGGTAAGACTCCCTCTCCCCAAGGAATATCCTGTATGTGACTATAAACTATGTGATGGTGAGGCTCCAGTTCTGTTTCATATTGTTATAGAGAAATAGCCACTGGAATATGTATTTGTTTATAATTTGTTTCTTCTATTGTGAACTTCTTTTCATCAATAATTTATATTTGACTTTGCTTTAAATACTGTGTAAATTTTGTGTTTCAAAACAAACTGTATAAATTCTTATTCTTAGTTGATACAAACTAGATCAAATGTCGAATAAATGTGAAATTTTGTTCAAATTTTGTTGTCACAAATTCCAACAGAATTTCATGGCTGAAAGTTAGGTTTGGTTTGGTTTCTTTGTTTAATGGCATATCAACCTTCATGAGTTATTTAATGTCAAAGACCCCCTTGTAGAAAAACAGGAGGGGTACTATTTAACTCATATCTTTACCAAGGGTATTAGTCTGAAAATGAAAGTAATAGCACAACTGGAGTTTAGATTCACTTATTATGATGTTGCAGTTGAGCATGTTGGCAACTGCACCATGAAGATTTCTTTCCCTCCAGAAAGTTAGGGGGTATGTATTATACAAGAATGTGTATTGTACCTGACTAATAATGGTAAAACTGAAATACTGTCTATATATCTCTCAAGATTGTTTTGAATACAGAAATATTTTCAAAAGCAAATATTAAATTTAATTTAATAAAAATGAAGAAACAAAGATAAATTTGGATGTAATTCATTTTGTAGGCTATCATAGATTCAGTGAATTTTTTTTTAATAGAAATATGGGGTCAAATTTGGTAGAATCTACCTGCCAAATTAATTTTCCATCAAAATATTCAAATTCAGAATTTTTCTTCAGATTTCTTATATTCTATCAAATTTCTGGACAGATGATATACTTTTAGGATTTTAGTTTTATCTCTCAGGTTTTGTAGATGATGGGAATAAATTTTGTGACCATTTAAAGAGTGATACTTGTATAGATCCCAGAAATATGAAGTTAATTAGCTGCTGTGTGTGTTCATATAAACACAGACAAACTATCCCTAATATATGTGCGTCTTAGATATTTCCACAAAATAAATTTTTTTTATTAAGACTTGGTGATGTCCCTTTTTTGTGTGTGTATATTTATTTTATTTTATTCTTTTTCAAGTATAGAATAGGATAATAATAAAATGTAGGATAAAAACTCATAAATGAATTCCATGTTGTTGAGGATCAAATGAATTAGTATTGACACATTTGATATCTGTTAAAACACTAGCTCACCTGGGGATCAGCAAATTGAAACTCAAAGTTGTGGGTTTTTATCCTTTTCTTTTTTTATTATTATCCTATTGTGCATTAGAACACTGTAAAGAATTTATTGATTAAAAACAATTTTAGTGTTAAATTTTTTTAGTGGAGTATCAGTTTGTGTCTACTTCATGGACTGTCCTTTCAACTCGGGTTCGTTGTGGCAAACATATGTTTAACACATTTGTGAATATCTTTTTCACTAAAACATGCTTCTCTGTATACATCACATTTTCTTCTGTAAATTTCACATGGTTGACACTTTTCAGCCAGTAAAAATTTGATGACAGACCTCTGTTGAAGCCTAGAGTTTGATTTACTGCCATTTTGAATATCTTTGAAATAAATATTTTTGCAAGATTAAAATAATTTTTTTATATAAACCAATTTCAAATAATGCAGATGAAAAAATTCTGAAAAAAAAGTTATTTTACTTTTTTCCCCAAAGTTTCTCTTATTCATTGAATAACTCTCATATATGTGTGTTTGTGTATTTACCTAAGCCCTCCGCTCGAGCAGGATGTGTTACAAGATCAATTTTTTTAGTAGAAGTTAACAGGTTTAGATAAGAGTTTTTCTTCTCCTACACCAGTTATATACCAAAGTTGAAGAATGCAGTCTGTCCTACTATTTACTCATAGCTGGAGGGTAATTAGTTGGATACATGCCTTTCCCTGTATTAGTGCTCTGTGAAATGCAAACAGGTTTGTCTTGGAGTTGAATTTGAGTTGCTATGTCTATTTCCAGTGACAATAACCATTCTACCATTGGCATCTCCAAAAATATATTTAGTTACTATCAAAATAAATCCAAACTCTTCATTATTCCATAATTGATAATGACTGAAGTTTGTAAAAAAAAATTGTACATCCCTAAACATATTGAAATTTGGACAGTTCTTACTCACTTTTGATTTATTTATCTGGAAACATCAAATTCAAAAACTAGAGAAGCTCTTTAAAAAGTGTAATAAACTTAATTTGTATGTTAATTTTAATAAAATGTGTCTACAAGAAAAATTGCTTCCTTAATACTCTGCTAAATAGGGTGCTCTTTCTTTCTCTCTCTCATATACACATGATATTAAACTCACTTTTTATTAAGCAATTGTGATGGCAAATTGACTAAAATCCCAAAACGGGACTTTATTTCGCACGTGTGAAGACGGGGCAGGTTGGCACTTGATCCCCTATAGAATAAGTCCTCATTCAGAGTTTTTCTCTCAGGCATATAAGACCTGGCATATTACGTGAGGGATTAATTTAGGGCCAGACTGACCGCCGCTGGCAAGGGGTTCCAAATTTCACACTATCACACACCCACCAAGGCCACTAAACTTCCTCCCCCTGACAACAGAAGATATGGACCTATAGGTTTTAGTCGTAATAATATTATATTGTAGTAGTCGGCAACTCCGGTTTCCCGTGTGATATTTTAAAGGAATTAATAGGACAATTCTAAGCAAGATAACATAAGGCGAAGAGAAGCTGAAAAGGAAATGAGGCTCAACAAATTCGTAGCAAAACTGCAAAGAACAACTTCAACCACGTGGTAACATAAAAATACATGAATCCTTTACTATACAAAAGATTTACACTTTCAAAGTATCAAATATGTATAATGAATTGAACAGTCCATGGATATAAATGTCTTTCTTCTTTTCTGTTCTTTCGTTTTCCTTCAAATTGAGAGAGAGAGAGAGAGTGGTATATAAAATTTGGGTATAAAGGAGAAATAGCCCCAAAGTTACTTATCTTATTTTTCGACGGGGTTCCACTGGAGAATCTTTCTTCTTTCACGGGCTAATAGACTTTATGCTATTTTTAATACTGGCTTGAAGAACTTGGGTCCCTCGTGTCCGCAGATATTTTTTTTTTTTTGGTCTTCTTCACCTGGAGTACTTGGCTATGGGTCTGTCTGCCATGAGCCCCTTCCAATAACTAACATTTCTTCTCGTTTTTTTCGCCGACGAGGAGAAGGGTGCCACTTCCGTTTTAGGGCCCCAGCCAATCATTTGGCTTCCACCTCCCCCCCCTGGTCAGGCGATTTTGTTAGGGCTACTAGATGTCACCCAAGTCAGGTTACTGTTAATTCAAACAGCGGTCATCCCACTTCCATCGTCTCAGTGGGATATCATGTGACACAATGAAATCAGTAATTTTATTATTTCAATGTTTATTCTTAACAAGCCAAACAAATGCCTAGGAGTATGATTAAAAAATATGATTACATGTTAATTTATAAGGATTAAGATTAATTTCTCAATTTTGGAGTTTCATTTAAAAATAGGTTGAAATTAAAGGAAATATAAACAAAATGGATGAAAAGCAACAAATCAAAGATGAAAATGTTAAGTTCAATTGTTAGTAAGCTGCCTTTGATGGCATACAAGACATTTACTTTTGATATTACACTATTATGGAATTAGGTATAAATGCTGGTAGTCTATGGCATGAGGTTAAAACATTAGTCTATCAGATACATCACATATAAGATTGGGAAGATATTTTTATGTCATTTTTAGAAAAAAAATGTTATATGCTACCAATATAATTTAAAGAATACTATTTTATTAAAAAACAAATTAAATTATCCAGTGACCAAGCAGATCATCAGTTTTGTTGTAATGTAGATGAGTTGGTGGTGCCCATCTCATCTACAAGTAACATGTGACAGATGATACTAGGTTACATGTTACCAGCAGCAAAGGAGTAATTTTTGACCTGAAGTGGATTTATAGCTTTCCTGCATGAAAGGAATTACATAAATTCAGTTTCTTATTTTCATTTCCCATTCTGTTAACTCTTTTGTCAAATCTGCACCTTTTTTAAAAATAACCTTCATGTAATAGAAAAACCAACACTTCTATGATTAAAAAATTATCCTGAGTGTTTACTGTTGATCAAAAGTTATTTCAATCTAAAATTGATGCTACTTGATTGATATTGTTATTATTACCCTCCTATATTTTTCTAACATTGGTGTGATGCTGGCTTTTTTCCCATGTCTTCTTTCATCTTGGCAAATAGAGAAAAACTTGGAAAATATTGCCAGCGGTGTGAGCAGGCTAGTCATTTTTGTCCGACTGCATAAAAATCATTAGAACACCTTTCCAGAACTTTGGTTGCTAATTCTATTTGGCTCATCACTTTTCCTTTCTGTTAAAGGAAATCCTTTTTGCACATCTCTTTTATGCAACACATTTTCAAAGGACTGATTTTAAAAAGGTAATTTTAAAATTTCTTTTGTTTTTAAACTTTAAGCAGCAAGAGAAATAATTCCATTTGATTCTTGCAATAGCAATATTGATGTAATGAGACCTTCTTTAATATGTTTTGTTCATTGTTATTTGTCACCTTTAAGGAGTATATTAAGATTTTTTTGCCTTGTCTTGTTACTTTTATTATTATTGCTCATATGGATTTGTAATGATATTTAAATAATTTGGGTGTCATTGGTTTTAAAATCATACACATAGGTTTATTGATTGATTTTAATGGCATGTCAACTCATCTGGGGTTATTTTATGTCTAGAGTTTAGGAAATTGCATACATTGTATGTTTATATTTACATTTTTGTGTAGTTTCTTCATTTTTTTTGCACATTGTTATATGATATCAAGTATTCTTATCTAATACAAATAATTTTTAATCATCTGTTTGACCCATAGAGGGTGGGGTGAGTCCCTATTGTGTAATGGCTAAATTGCTGGACTGCAGCCTAGAAGTAAGTGAGTTTGAACTCCAGTCATGCTATTACATTTACTTTCAGACTAATACGCTTAAGAAAGATATGAACCCCCTTATCTCCTAACAACTATAAAAATGGTGAAAAATTGGTTTGCATATTGTCTATTTGTAAGTTTTTAAATGGCATAATCATTATTATTAAATCACAGGCAAATCATTAATTGAGCCAAGGCAAACTTGTATTTGATTGTTTTGAATTTCCTATTTTCTCTCAAAAACTTGAAATAGGAACTGCACAACTTGTTATTATGAATATCAAGATTATTTTCTAGCATGGTTTGTAAATAGAAATGTTAAAAAATGAATTGAATCCTAACAAACTAATTAATGAGGGTTAAAAGGTATTTGGCACTTTAAACCTAATATTAAAAAAATGACTTATGAATTGTTTAACATATATTATTCTTACGTTAATCTGTATGATAAAATTATTAACTTATCTACCATTTTGTATAGTTTTATAGATTACTGAAAAACAAATCTATAATCATTTTTATGAATGTCATATATATATATATATATATATACACACACACACACACACACACACACACTAAGCATACTTTGTTATGGTACAGGGCTATAAGTGTGTGGCAACCAGTGAGAATGGTTCATGAGTAATAGTCTAGGAGTCTAGTTTATTATCCATTATTTGAAATGCCTTATAAGTAAACAATCTTTATCAGATTCAAATTTTGATTAATCACGACTAATTCTACTCTCATACACCTATGATATAATCATAGGTTTTCTATAATTGATAAATTTGTGTTGATTTTCATGGTTTTATAAGAATAAGTAAAACTTGCTTGTTTCAATGTAATTACTTTGTCTTTCAAACTTTAAACTGTGTTGTCATAGTTAAAACCTAATAATGAGAAATACATTTGATAACTCTACTTTTTTTTATTTTGTTAAATTGATATTTGTTTATTTATTAAAAACTTATGATTACTTATTATATATATTCACTATGTGAAAACACAAATTATATATATATATATATATACACACACACACACATGAAAATTGTAATATTCTCAGTACATATATCTTTTAGTTATAACATTTAATTTCTTTTGCAGTCTTTTTAAATTTGATATTAGTACTGGCTCTGGTTTTAGAGCATTGAGTACTTACTTGTTTATTTTTTTTTTCTTTTCTTTTTTAGAAAATAAATATAAGATTTATCTAACAGATCCTTGTCATATATATGGTAAATTTTTAAATCTTAAATAGAAACACTATTGTTATTTTTAAATTATTTTTTTAAATACTATTTGTCTTTTAAGGTAGATGGCATACTTTTTACAAACTCAGTTGCCTTACTGGTGTTAATGACAACTATAAATAAAATGCAATTTCCTAGAAGTTTTAATTTATAATTTTTATCTGTCTTTGATGTATCAGATTTTATTCATACTATTTTTTTTATTTATTTACATAATTCTATGAGTTTGTCTTTCTTTTTTTTATGTAAGAATATTTTGTTACTTTTAAAAACCAGTTTCTTTTACACTAAACGTTTTTATTTTATATTTTCAATGACATATCTGTTCACTGTGGATGCAATAAAATATGTATATATGTTTTTATCTTTGTATGCATATATAAGTACACACCCATACACAGGAGTGAAAAATTCTCAGCCTAACCAAAAAGATAATGACCTAGAGCTATGAAATGTACATATTCTTTATATTCATCCCAAATTTAACACACTTGGTACATTCTTTCTTTAACTCTTCCTTCCTAAATTTCAGTAAGATTTTATGATGTTGTTTACTTGGTTAGGCCAAGGACTTTTCAGCACCATCTCATCAAGGAAACCACTTGAATTAAACAGAATATCTGTTGCCCTAGGAGCTGGAATTTTACAATGTATCTAACATTTGGCCACAATCTAGACCTTTGATTGCTTTACATTGATGTGACCCCTAAAGAGGCCATTTTTCAAACATTTGACTTAGCGCTATAGTTTTTAACTGTTTTCTTATGTTATTATCATGTGATGAAAATATTAATTTGAAAGTTTAGAAATATTTAATATGCCTTGATAATCCCCACAATTTCCTTGACTTCAGAGATTATTCAATGATAACTTCTATTCTGGTTAATGACCCATTTAAAAACATCTTGGTCCAGATTTGTGGCATCTTACTTGCTAACAGGAAAAGCCTAATAAAAAATGAATAAACAAAACTTTGTCATGTTTAATGAAATATATCTAAAAGAATACAAATGAAAGAGAGTGAGTGATTTGATTAATTTGAACAGCATGTCAACTCATCTAGGGCTATTTTTTCCTAGAGGTTAGGAAATTGCATTCATATTCACATTTTTGTATAGTTGTTTCTTAAGAGACTATTTGCACTCGGTCATATGATATCAAGTATTCTTATCTCATATAAATAATTTGCTCACAGTTGTATGATTTCAAGCATACCTATCTAATACTATTAATTCATACTCAATTGTGTGGTTTCAAATTACTATTTTTATTTAATAATGATAATTTGTTTGCACACAGTATATGATTTCAAGTAACTAATAATAATAATCCTTACTAAACAACTATGGCTTCAAATAATTATTCTTAATATAAATAATTTACTGTTATATAAAATCTAGTATTCCTATCTAATACTAATAATATTTAAAGAAATATATTTGACCTGTAGATAAAACCCTAACAGGTATTACCACTGTGGGTCAGAGTAGACTTGAAAGTACTGACAATGAAGAGATATTCCACACTTCCCTAAGCTCTAGAACTGTAGCCTTACCATCAGATACAGCTTGTTATACCCAGGAAATCCCTTTTGGGAGGAACTTATCCCTCTACAGGGCTTATAGTTAGCATATTCTAAGTCCTACTAACAGAGCAGGAGAGAGTGAGATAAATAGACTTTGTGTTTGATTCTGGTAATATGTAATCATTCTTTTTAAATTGAAGAATAAGATTTGAGCCATACACAAAGGACTATTCAAAAGTTTTAGAAATTCAAACAGATTTATTTGTCTGTTTTCTGATTTTCCCATGTTTCACCAGATATTTCAAACATCCTCTGAAATGACTCCAGAAAATAAAGGAAATGATTTTTTTTCTTTCTCTGAGGAAGGCACCTCACACTTTAATGTTCTTGGAAATTTTTGATAGGACCACATACAAGAATGTATAATATATATAGAGAAAGAAAACTCAAAAGTGATCTATTTTTTGTTTGTTGTAGCACCTATATGACTAACTCTGTTGTTAATTAGTTGGTTATAGAAAGAAAATATATATTTAAATGTGAACATTTCTCACCAATAAACAAAATATTCTATAACTAATGAACTCTGTTATGTGCCCTTTGGCTCTTTCCAATTTAAGCTTAATTGCATTTATTCCAATATGTTTACAAAATTTATTCTATTTATTATGTCTACTGTATTTTTGTTGTTGTTGTTGTTAATGTAGATTGATGATTTCTGGTTATTTCTACTCTTTTTCTTTCTTAAATGTTATTCTTTTTTCCAATCAAGTATTCACTAGTATTATTGATATTATAGAATTTTTGTGTATAGATGTTTGTTGCTTGTCTGGTCAGACTCCTGTCATAACCTAAAAGTTATCATGGATTGGTCTAGGTGAAATATGTTAATGCTAAGAAATAAAATTAATAAAAACATGAATAGTACTGAAGAATAGATTAAAATTGGGTTTGAGAAATGCTTCTCATTTGAAAAGTGAATTTGTATAAAACAAAGAGTGGTTGAGTGAATGAGTGATTTGATTTTAAGTTGTGCAGGGTTAAGTTATGAGTTGGGTCTCATCTATGGGTCAAATAGATTACATATAACAATAAAACTATAGAAAAAATGTGGATAGTAATGAAGAATAGAGTAAAATTGGGTTACAGAAATGTTGTTTGATTGAAAAATGAGTTAGTTGAAGAAAAAGTGATTATGTATTTACCTGACCCTTCTGCTATGAGCAGGATAGAACATAAGGTCATTTTTTAAGCAGAGTACTGCTAGTTTCAATTCAGTTTTCCTTCTCATACATTGATTGTTCCACAAAGGCTAAAGAGCATAGTTTGTTCTACTATTTTACCCATAGCTGGGGGAAGGAGAAGAAAGATTCATACCTTTCCTAAAGGCCTTAGTGTGAAGGGAAATGCAAACAACCTTGTCTAAAAAGAAAGAGTGAATATGTCAGTGAATGAATGAAAGATTGTAAGTTAAAGAGTGATTTAGTGGGTGAGTAGTTTCAAGTTATATGAGGTAAAATAAGCATGAATATTACAAAGATACAGCATAGCTGGAAAGTTACACATCATTGTCTGGTAGTGATTTTCTGAGGAATAGGAGGAGGAGTAAAAAACAAAAAAACCAAGAGAAAAGGATAATTAAGTTTAGATGTTCGGAGTTTGAAGTCAATCTGAGTTGACTTGGATTAGAAAATAGAGAAGGGCAAAAGAAGGAATTTTTTTTGTTGGTTTGGAGAGACTTAAAAATGACAGAATAGATTTTATAATTTTTTAATTGTACTTAAATGTTATTATCAGAAAAGAATCATCTCATACAAAATTCAAATGTATGTCAACTTTTTCACAGGTAATGATTAGTATAAAATATTTCACCAATCAACTAAAATGTCTAATGTGTGAGTTTGATAAATCTGAAAAAACTAAATCATGCAAAATAATCTTAGTAGTAAATAATTGATTTACTCAGCATATTGTTGTATTTTCTTCTTTTATTTATTTATTTATTTATTTTTAATAAATTATCTGGATATCAATATAGCTGTCATGTTTTATTTCCTTTGTGAATGATTTTGTAACTCAAGTAATAAAATGAAATCCAATACTCAAATCTAATATGGGAAATGCTAACAGGAAATACTGAAAATTGTCCCCTTGATCTAGGAAATATTGCAATTCTCTTCCTGAAATATTTCCAAGTCTAATCCTATTTTTGCACCATATCTTTTTCTCATCATATTGATCGTTTTAGTGAGCACACTTTACCATGATTACGGACAATATTTCAGAGTTTGTGAACCAGATTTTATCTTTTACAGACATCTTTTGTAATCAACACTGATCTTAGAATAATCATATAGAATGACCATTTTTTTTATCCCTGTTCAATGTGAAACTTTTTAAAAAAGAATTATGTAGGATTGGGAATGTTAGTGCCCTCATGTGTCAATAAATGTATTAAATAAAGCATCTTCACTATATTATCACAGAAAGAGAAGATAGCAAACATAAAGAGCAAATGTTTATGTCATCTATGTATTACTTAAATTCTCATGATGTATGCATATCTATCTAAATGATAATGTACTTGGAACAGTCCCCAAAGGATTAGAAAAAGGACTGGAGGAATTAGAAATCAGAAGAAGGTTCAAGACCATCCAGACTTCAGCATTGTTAAGATCGGCTAGAAAAATCCTGGTGACTTGAGGAGACTTGCTAACACTGATGTGAAAAACTCAGATAATGATAATGACAACAACTGGTATTGTAAATGAAAGGAAAACTTAAAAACTACCTGATATTTTTTATAGCAAAGTAGGTTTAAAAACCTAAAGTTTTAAACTATCATCCCACATACTGTGAGTTTCATAAATCATTGTAAACATCAGAAATTTTTCTGTCTTATGATTGTGGTGATACATGAAACTCAAAGTCGCAGACTGTGTTAAGCAGGAATGTAATTTTAATATAATATATAAAACAGTATCCCAGTAAAATTAACTCATCACTGAGATTTTTTTGTTAAAGTAATATGTTTAAAATACTCTAATTTAGAAAATAAGGCAATTTACTGTCCAATTTGCAATCAACTGATGATTTTGTGAGGTTTGTACCATACTGAACATCATTTAATCATTGAATTTTTTTATATAACTAAGATAACTAATACTAATTAGAATTCTTTATGCTTTCCTTTATAGAAGCATCAATATCATCATGGAACACCATTGCAATAAGAAACCCAATGGGTCTATAGGTCATCTAGTCTTACATATATGTTTCCTGAAAACTGAGGTGCTTCTTCAGCACTTTATTATCTATCATTGTTTTATTCATTGTGAATTAGGAATTTATTCTGTTTATGTCAAATTTGTAAATTTTCCTATCAATTTCAAATTGAAAAATGTCACTTTAACATGAAAGTCTTTTTTTTTTTTTTTTTTTTTTTTTTAATATACTTTTTACTTTTAAGTTTTTGTGCAGGTTGCCAAAAGACATGCAGTCAAACAGGCAACAGTACTGCCTGTTTTCAGCAGCAATTAGTCATTGTTTCATATTGGTACATATATTTGTTGCTGGTAGTCTCTAAATTAGTCAATATCTACTCATTAACTGCTTCCACAGAATGGTTACAAAGAAACTTATCTTGTATGGAAACAAACTTCTGTGTAAAATAAAATATTAGGTATTTAGTCACCATGACATGTGATATCAAACAGAGTATTGTAAAAATCTGTCCTTTTGAAATTTTGGATTCAAATAATGAGTGTTATACTGTGTATTTTTTTTTTAACTTTATTGAAATTTTAGTAATTTTATTGTATATATTTACCCAACCCCTTCACCCTAAACGGGATGTGACACAAGGTAAATTTTTAAGCAGAATAAAGGTAGTTTTAATTCAAGATTTTCCTTCTCTTAGATTGGTTGCACAATCAGAGCCAAAGAGCCTAGTCTGCACTATTATTTACTCGTACTTAGAAGTGCTATAAAAGAGACAGATTCATGCCTTTCTCAATTGGATTAGTGCAAAGTGAAGTCCTTCCAGGATTTGAATTTGAGTCACTGATTTCATTTCCAACAGTGATAAGTATTATACAAATTGGATTGTAAAAGAAAAAGCAATAGAACAAATGAATGGTTTAATAATTATGGAAGTATTAATTTAAAGTTTGTGCTACTCTTCTTCAGTGACAGGAGGAATAAATATTTCTGTTCGAACTAAATACATTTATGATATTATTTGGGACTTTATAATGATGTATACTTCACTATGTGTATAAATATATAGATATATATTTTATAATGTAAGCAAACTTTTTATATATAAGTATTTGTGTGTGCAGAAATTTCCTTTTATTGGGAGGGTTGTTTCAAGACCCCAAATGATGAAACAGTTTGTGATGGACAATGAGTAGTGGATACTTTACTATAACATAGACTGCAAGAGATCATGAGTGATATGAATAAACACTAACTGCACGAGTCCAATTTTCATCCAAAGACAATGATGTGTATGTGGTGGGATTGGAAGAGTCTTCCACTAAGAATTCTTCGCAAAGAAACAGAAGATTAATTCAAACAGGTTCTGCACCCAATTAGACCAACTGAAAGCAGCTACCATTGAAAAACAAGTAAATTTAAAGAGAAAGGTCATAATATTTCATCAGAATAAAACACAAGATCACACTCTTTTGTGACCAGGTCAAAATTGTTGAAGCTTGAGTAGGAAGTTTTCACTTAATCACTCTATTCCATCATCAAATTGTGCTAATAGCATGGACTTCCTGACTCTCACCCCCCATCTTTATCATCTATCACTCTTGGTCGGTCTTCCAGACTCCATCCAGCGTCTACTTAGCGCTGATTTATGTAAGTCCTTGCTGGTCAGCTAAGACTGGCACATTAGGAGGTGCCTGTGGTGTAATGGTTATCATCGTAGGAAATTGACACGGCGACACAAGTTCAAATCCTGGACGAGACTGATTGCATTTCACATAGCACTAATACCCTTGGGAAAGGTATGAATCCAATTATTCTCCCTCCAGCTATGGGTAAATAGTAGGGCAGACTAGGTTCTTCAGCCTTGGTGAGGCAACTAGTCTAGGGGAAGGAAAACTCTGAATTCAAAACTGGTTAAACTTCGCTTAAAAATTGACCTTGTGTCATATCCTGCCCGAGTGGAGGGGTTGGTAAATATAAACACTGGCACATTCATGTGTTGGAGTTTATAAGAGAACATCACTTATCAGTTTGTCTTTACTTCTCCAATAATATCCAGCATGTCTTGTTGGTCTTATTTGGATGGTTTGTGAGATGGGAGGTGAGTTAGTGTATACCTGTTTTTTTGGAGGGGGGGTGTAGCTTCCAGCATTTGTTCCAAACCACACATAACATTCTTGTGTAGTTGCCATGTAGCCTTTATTCCATGAGTTTTGTTAGTTCAGGTGGTGCACCCATACAGTAGAACTGATATGGCGACAACTTAAGAAGAAATCCTGTTTTATCTTATCTGAGAGATCAGATTTTCATTTGTTCAACAACTTGTCAATAGCAATCTGCTCTTTCCCTATCTGTATGTTGACATTGCTTTCAAGATTTGTGAACTAATCTACTAATTTCAGAGGCCTGCTACTTAAAGTGGAGATGGTTCCTTCTTGTTTAAAATACATGAATTGTATTTTATTTGCATTCATCTCTTTCTCTACTGTTTTGTTAATACACAACATTGCATAATCAAAGAAGTATGTTGTTAAATTTCCTTGAGTTCCATACATCAAGGAGGTATTCCATTGAAGACTGCAGCTTCTGCTTTTAATTTTTTTCATGTTCTTTCTTCATAAACTAAGTTTGATGCCTTGTTGGCTATTGATTATTTTTTTGGTAGGATTATCAGTGATTTCAGGAGGGTTTCCATGCAGATTCTTAAAATGTTCTTTACATTTCTCAAGTTTTTCTTCTTGGCTGCCAACTTTTAGTTTTGTTCTTGAGGTGCTTTTTGATTTCAATTTTTCTCTGCCATGCAAATTATGATTGTCTATCTTCTATTGAATTTCTGATTTTATTGATTTGACCTTTGAATGTATTGTAGTTGTTCTTTTTGGTATTTGTTCTCTCGAAGATTTCTGAAGTTTCTGTGCACTGACATTTGTTGGGTTCCTGTTTTCATGTCATCTTGTTTTCCTCTAACTGCTATTAACTCCCATGAATTCAAAATTTGGCTCTTGGCTTGGTTGGTATTTACTTGGCTACTGCTTGTATGTGGTCAGTAACAAAGTTTTCATCTTTATCTTTCAGAGGTCTTCTGAAGAGTATCAAAGCTGTTTCTTAGTTACTGTATATTGATTGTTTATATCATGATTGGTAAATGAGAACCAGTCATATCGTAAAGCTTTATCTGTTTATTTCTGCATAGATTCAGGTGAATCTTAGCTGAGATGATTCTGTGATCAGAAGATACTCCTTCAAAAGAGGAGTATGCCTCACTTTTCAAATCACTGTTTATCCACTTCTTATTTACAAATATATAATCTAGTTTTCATTCATTCTGATATTTACAGAATTCTCTTTACAAGAAAATTTCAACTCTTTTTAAGATTGCAAAATAAATGTTGGTTGAGAAAGAAAAGTTCTTGGATTATGAAATTATAAACTTGTTTGAAAGATAGAAGATAGTGAAACCAAAATATTTTTAGTTACAGAGTTTCAATGCTGTAGAATTTACCAATAAAGAATACTTAGTAATATCTGTTTTGATATTCTGCTTGAATTAAGAAAATTCCAGTATCTTTTGGTTCAGAAGAAAATTAACTTTTTATTTTAAAAAGTATTGGTGGAGTACTTATGGGTGATTTTGTATATATTTATCTTGCTTTTATACTTTACTATCAAGGAGCTATCAAATGCAAGATTGACCAATAAGAAAGAAGGCTTTCTGATTCTTTTACAGTTAAGAAATAATGAGTGTTTTTGACTGAACACTTGAGATCTCAAATATTTGGCCTTTAAGCAGATAACATTTCTTTGATTTTCTAGTGTAAGTGCATAAATTATTTTAATTTCTTCTAAAGAACTGGTTAAACTTTGAATAGACCATTATTCTGACATATGGAATTGACTCTATCCATCAATTATTATTATTACTATTTCAAATGATGTTCCAAAAAGAGCTATGAAACTGATAAATTGTTTACTTTTTACTTCTAGATCTCTCTTTCGTCTTTTCATAAAATCATTTCTGCACTGGTTTAGTTCTTGTTATTTCTCAGTCCATATTTTATATATCTTATCCTCATCTTTTATCTCATAGTTTCTACTTTGTCTTTAATCCACAGCTATGCCTTTTTTTGTGGGTAATGCTGGTAGCATGCATTGGCTTCTTTCCCACAGCTGAATTATGTTGAATTACCTCCCAGGGTGTGAGCATTCTCTACTTGGATTGACCTCTAAAAGAGGGGGGAAAATCAAATAACTGCCTACTTCTTGCTTCATATTTTACCATGATATGAAAAATTTTGCTAGATTTCTCTTATTTCCTATAAAAAATATAAACAAACCCTTTTTAATACTGATATTTTAAAATAAAATCAACTTTCTTCAAATATTCATAGTTTATGCAGTTTGCAGATAGTAAGTGCTAGTTGAGGTAGATAGAAATCAGAGACAAATATAGATTTGAGAAAAAAATAAGTTCTAAAATGATTGATGCTAAGCAGTAATATGTTAGTGGAAAATAAGGTTTCATGCAAACAGAATGAATGTTTTATATATCTAAGTAGCACATTTGAGGTTATTAACCGGGACATTGGCCCAGCGGTTAGAGTGTTCGCCAATGGCCCGGGAGACCTGGGTTCAATCCCAGGTCGAGTCATACCAAAGACTTTAAAAATGGAACTTGATACCACCTTGCTTAACACTCAGCATTATAAGGTACGGTTCAAGGGTAAAGTGGAGCAATCCAGGGAATGGAGTAGCGCCCTCCCCTACACCTTGGTGTAGTAGCTATCGAAAAGGGAGCCTTCGGGTCACCCTCGACTATGGTCGCTAACTTTACTTTATCTGTATCAGAGAGTATATTAAAATATTAGTTAAATTTCTGTTTTTATTTAAGAATTAATTTTAGAATTATCTTGAAATGTTCTTTGATGAGGATTGGTTACTTGTTATCAAGTAATGATAATGAATATTTAATGTAGTAAAAAACCAAAAAGATCAACTTCTGTTGATATGGATGTTATACAAATCTGCTTAAGTTGATGCTAACCAAATTCTGTAAATGATGTAGTCACACACTTTCAGTGTAAGTTCTATTCAAACAGCTTCTTCTAAAGAACAGGTTAGTGTGAAACAAATTTCCTTGTGAATATTTTCCAACAGCAAATGACCTCGATCTGTTTAAATCCAAGGTCAATAGATATCTCACTTGTTTTTGTTCTTTATCCATCTATGTATTCATATTCCCATCTTCACTCATTATTCTTATTTATTTAGCTTATCTCATTGCCATATCATCATAACCTTTTGCTGAGTTGTGGCCAATTTGGTTTTGCTTAGGGGAAATCTTAGTAAAAAAAAAGGAAAAAAATACAGTCTGCAGTTTCCTCCAAAAAATATAAAGAAAAATATGGTCAGCAAACTTTTTCTCAATTATATCATTTATAGGAGATTTTAAAAAAAGTTAAAAAAAAGATATTTTAAGAAATAAAAGAATATAAGGGAAGGAAAATTTTTATCTTTTATAATTTGATATATTTATATAAATAGTTTGGTTTCTTTGTTTTAATGTCATATCAACCTTCATGGGTTATTTAATGCCAAAGTTATTCTTCCAGAACAGTAGTGGTACTATTTAACTCATAGCTGGGGGTGGGATAAGGATGTACATACCTTTCCCAAGAGTATTAGTCTGAAAGTAAACGTAATTGTGCAATTGAAATTCAAACTCACCTACTACAATGTCACACTTAAGCCATTATGCTACAGGGTCTCCCAAAATAAATGTTTTCATGAAAAAGTATTTAACAGTGAATTTATCCTCTGTTTGTTGGTAAATAATATTCATATTGCCTTGTAGATTTTTCACTAAATGCAAGAAATATGCATGTAAAATTCATTTATTTTATATTGTTTTTATACAAATTTGCTATTTCTATCCTGTAACAGTTTTTATTTGTTAATATATTTTATACGTCAAATGTAACAGTTATTATCGACAGAGATAGTATTTTTTAATGAGTGATTGATTTTAATGGCATGTCAACCTGTTTGGGGTTATTTTATCCCTAGAGGTTAGAAAATTGCATATATTGTACGTCTATATTTACATTTTTCTGTGTAATTTAAGTTTTTGCACATAGTTATATGATACCAAATATTCCTATCTAATACAAATAATTTGCAAACGGATCTATTCTGACCCATTGATGGGACCCTAAGTGCTACCACTCCAGGTCAGAGTGGATCTGAGAGTAATGGCAATGAAAAGGTATTTCACACTCCCTAGAGCTTCAGAACTGGAGCCTCACCATCAGATGCAGTTTAGTGTCATATCCAGAACACCCTGGGTTGGGGGTCTTACCTGTCTGCAAGGAATACAGTCAGCATATTGTAAGCTCTGCCAACTGGATATTTTTTAAGTCTATTCCTCTGCAAGTATTAATAGTGAATTTTAAACATTTTCATCTCAAATTTTTCAATTATATATTAATTTTTGCTAATTTCTTATAAAGTTTTTTGTTTTGTTTTATGTTTTACAAATAATAAATACTCAATTTTTTCTATTTTTCTATTCATTTTTCTATGTCTATCATAGTTAAAAGAGATGGTGGAATTAAAATGTAGGCACAGAAGAAATAAGCTGTATTCTTATTGTCTTTTATATCTTGTTGAAAGATAAAATTTCATGGAGAAAAATCATAGATAAAATCTTGGTTGGAAAATTTTTTTTACTATTTTTTCCCCTTTTTTTTTCATTTTTTGGTTTTGTAAAGATTTATTTTCAAGTAGTCTTTTACATGATGAACATTCCAATCTAATTTTAAAGAGTTTAAAAAATGACTGTAAAAACATCTTATATCATCAAGAAAATACATTTAAATCTAGACTATTGAATTTAGTCTTGCATGTATCACTCTTGTGTAAAACTGTAGGTATTTTGTTAATAGATTTTACAAGAATATGATGAAGCAAAAGGATGTTAAGGTTTTTAAATATTTGCTTATTGGCTTGAATTTGAACCAAACTTTCTACTGAACCAATTCCATTGCTGAATAGCCATTACATCATTAATACTATAGGCAAATGTTTTCTTTTTATCTCAAACTGAAGATGAGTAGAAAAACCTATTAACTGAAAATTAGACTAAACTAAGACAGGGATTGTGATTTTGTTTAGAGTAAAATTTAACTGACAGGTTCAAAATAAACACAGATGTATAAATATCTTCTCTAGCTTGGCTGTAATATACCTTAGACTTTGAACATTGAGATGATACAGATTTACCTAAAATGGTTAATCAGTTAGACTTATGTTTAAAGACAAAAATCTATTGCAATAATCATAAGGGTTGCCTGAAGTTTGTTTTTAGCAAATCACTTTGCCATAGGTAGGACATGACACAAAGTTAATTTCTAAGAGTGCAGCTGGTTTGAATCCAGTTTTTCATCTCCAAGACTGACTTGCCATACCAAAGCTAAAGAATCTAGCCTGCCCCACTGTTTACTCACAGCTGGAGAAGAAGAGAGAATTCATACATTTCCAAAGTACATTAGTGCTATATGAAATACAAACAGCCTCATCCAAGATTTGAACTTTGGTTACCATGCAGACATATCCAATACAAAAATCCCATACACTGATCTAAAACCAGCAATTAACAAATTCATACATGACAAATAGCAAAAATCATGGGATGATCAAAACACAATAAGCTCCACCATATACAAGATACCATTAGTTAGTAGCTGGTACATTACAGAAAAAACAAAAGAAATGATATTTTCCAAATTTTGCATTGGCCATGCTCACATTACTCATTCACACCTCCTAAAAATAGAAGACACCCCAATATGCTCAATGTGCAAAGTACCTCTCACAGTCAAACACATTCTCTTAAGCTGTGACAGTTTCTAACAATCTTGGTCGAAATACTTCCAGAAAAACAACCTAAAAGACCTTTTCAAAAATACCAAACCAGAGAACATCCAGAGTTTTAAAAAAAAAGACAAGCCTTTTCACTAAAATCTGAAAAAAAAATCAACGTTTTCTCTAAAATCTAATCAAATATAATCAAATACTATATAAACTCACTCTCTAAACCCCCTCATAGAACACAAAACCAGCCTAACCTTTTTTGGCATTAAATGACCCACAGAGGTTGATATACCATTTAACAAAACTCAAACTCTCGTTGCCATATTCATTCCTAAAGACAATAACTGTTATGCCACATTGCCTGAAGTTGTGATAGCAATTATTTACCTTTCATGAAATGTTTATACCGGTATCCTTATCTTTGTTGTTTTGGTCACTACATTTTAGCCACTGTACTCTCCCACTTTCTATAAGTCTTCAAGGAAGTTTGAAGAAATTGCATTTTGGATTTATTTATTTTAAAAATAATTTTGTAATATGGCTGGGCTTACAATACACTGACTGTATTCCTTGCAGTGGAGTAACACCCCCTCCAAAACAATGGGGTGTCCTGGGTATGATATGAAGTTGTATCTGGTGGTGAGGCTCCTGTTCTGGGGCTCTGGGGAGTGTGGAGTACTCTTTCATTGTGATTACTCCCCGGTTCACTCTGACCTGGAATCATAGTTCCATCTATAGGTCAAATAAATTTGTTTGCAAATTATTTGTATTAGATAGGAATACTTGATACTATATAACAGTGTGCAAAAAAACTTGAGAAAATACATAAAAAATGTGAATATAAATGTGCAATGTATTCAATTCCCTAACTTTTAATCATAAAATAACCTCAGTTAGTTTTATATACTATTAAAATCAATTACAATAACTCTTTTCAGAAAAATTTATTGATTTGAACCACAAAGGTTCATGTGGCACTTGTATTTTTTACCCTTAATTTTAAAATGTATCAGTCACCAGATATGATTTATTATCAATGGTAGTGAAAGTCAGAAAAAAATAAAATGAAATATATACCAGATTGTAATTAACCATCCCCACTTGGTGACAGGATGTGACTCAGAGTCAGATTTGATACAGTGGCATAACCTTCCTAAGAGGGGATCCTCCTGGGTGAGGAGTAACAAAAATTGTCCAGTTCTAACAGCATTCCTCCCTTTAGAAGGTTCCTTGGGCATTGGTAATAAACTTGACTTTGTCCTTTTCAAACAAGAGGGAAGGTACTGCTTTTGGAGTGGGGGAGCTAGGACTGGACTTATGAATTTTCACTGAAGATACTTATTTTTTCAGCTTGCATAGAAGATATGTGATTGGATACAAGCTCTTTCTTGATTATCTGATAGAGTACACACTTTGGAAAGACCAAAGAATGAAGAGGCTGAAACATGAAATGACAGAGATGAGAATTCTAATATGAATAATTTATAGAATAATAATCAATTTATTAGCTTGGCCTGCAGAAATTCCACAAAACGCATAAATCATTGCATAAATACTTAATAAAAATAATAAAATATAAACTTGTTATAAAATTTTAGTCTTATCAGAACAAAATCTAAAAGCAATTTTTATTTTCATTCATACTGACAATTCAAATCCTCTTTCTCATCACCTTTTCATCACTCTTCTACCACCTTTTTTTTCCCACTTTCCTTCCTGGTTTTTCTTTTCCTACACTACCTTTTTCTCTCCTGCACCTTTTTTTCTCAATAATGGCATATTTAAGGCTTTTCTCTTTCTTTCTCTTCCTACTCTCTTGGACTTTTCACTTGATCTCCCATGTATTTTTATAATAGAATGTGTGATACATATGAATGATAGGTACATAGTTGTAAACAAGTGTGTTAATATATAGATAATTTTATACAATGACTAAAAAATAGATGGGTTGGTTGGTTGGTTTTAAACATGTTGACCCTTGTTGGATTATTTAATGCCAAAGCCAGCCTTTTTCTTTTTTTACAAGCAATTATATGGTTTCTAGTAACTATTTCTATTTAATAATGATAAATCAGAATCTATCCAAGAGAATAAGATGCATGAAATTCTTTGGGATTTTAAGTTACAAACTCTAGTCACGCTATTGCCTTCACTTATGGACTAATAACCTTGGGAAAGGTATGACCCCCCTTATCCACTCCAGCTATGGGTTAAATAGTATTACTACTGTCCTTCTATGAGGATGACTTTAGCATTAGATAACCTATGAAGATTGATATGTCATTAAACAAAGAAACCAAACCATTGTTTTGTTTTGTTTTTTATCTAACACATATTCTGGGCTATGTATATACCATTCATTTGCTTGGTTAAATACCAGACTTTTGACAATTTCCACTAGATCATCCTCTCCATCCAATCATGTCTGTGTTTGGATGCTTTCTGAGTCCTCTTGCTTGATTTGTTTATTATTGATCTACTGTAGCTGATTAAATGTCAGTCATTAGTCATTCATTGCTAAGGACCAGTATTTCACCATCCAGCTCCAGGAGGCTATCAGGCAACAACTCCCAATTGCATTAAGAGAGGTAGGGTCAGGGTTAATCTCTGATGTTTGTGGCATCTCAAAGGAGAAATACCAATGGAAGTTTGCAATTTTTGTTTATGATCCTTTGTACATGTGTGGTCTCCCATTGTTATAAGGCCTAGTGTCATATCCTAACCTCATGAGAGAATGAGTAAATACCATATACTGTTGTTATGGCTGTTTATTTCTTTCATCTCTTTGTAATCTTAGTAAGTTTTATATGAAGTAGGTTATATTCTAATATACCCTGTAAATAAAATTTTATCTCAGTTCAAATTGTATTTAACTGATATGAATCATAATCTAACTCAAAGAACTTGCAAAATAAAATCCAAACGAAGTAGTGGAGATTTTCTCTTTCTCTGGGAATTAGTGCATGCAAACCTAGTTAAGTGTAAATCTTTGTATGGAATTTTGAAAATAATCATAGGATTAGTGTATATACACACAAGAGTACTACTTCATAAGAGTCAGTAGAAATTAGACATGATTTTTTGAATGCAAAAGAACTTTCTTTCATTGTCAGATCCCTTCAAATTTTTGGGAGCTCAATCTATCTATCTATCTTGCAACCTAGCAAAAGGTTATTAAATGAGAAATAACCAAAACAGAGGTTGAAAATAAAATGAAAATCTTAATAACATTAATAAAATACATATATATAACAAATATATAAGATAAAGAAAAGTGATAAGATAAAAAGGATGATTACTTTTATGCCATTTATTTTTTGATGGTCCTCAACTAGTTTCAACTTTAGGTCATCATCAGGAGAAAGTTTTATTTTTAGGAAGTTTTTAAAGGTTTTTTAAAAAATCAAAAACGTTTTTTAGAAGTTAATATATAATATGAAAAGTGATTTAAAATGTTATTCTTCAGACTTATGGATTACTATATTAACAGTACACACACACATATATTGTTGGATTATATCACGTATGAATGTGTTATTTACCAACTATATCATACATGCATGTATATATCTGCATATATGAGACTAGATCCAGACCACACGCATTGTGTGTATTAATGTATATATATAAATAACACATTATTTAGATTCATGAATGCTCTTCATTGTATACATATACATGTTTAACTATGTGTATGTGTGTGTGTATATATATATATATATATATATATATATATGCATGTATGCATATATATATATATATATATATGCATGTGTGTGTGTGTATATATTTGTGCTCATGCTCTTGGGAAAGGCATGAATCCATCTGGGTAAATAGTAAAGCAGACTGAGTTATTAAGCCTTGGTTAGACAACCAATCTAAGAGAAAGAAAACTGAATTCAAACCAACTTTACTCTGTTTAAAATTAACCTGGTGTTGCATTCTGTTGTGCAAGAGGTGTTGGGTTTATATGTTCATATATGTACATGAGACAACCATGTCAAAGTTGACGAATTGTATAAAAGTCTTTTTTTTACTGTTATTACTGCCTTGGCAATAAGGTGGTTTAGGAAGGGTGTTTTCTCAGATGCTTATTTCAGTCTGCTATTGTAGCATGCTAGTAGTGAACTTTTTATTAAGATATCTGGTAATGAGAGAGACAACAGAGAGATAGATTCATGCCTTTCATAAGAACATGACTGCGAAATCAACACAAGCAGCCTCAGCTGAAATTCGAACTCACTTTACAAGTTCCATTTGCTGATAACTCATACTTGACCTAGCAGCTTTTAAACACATGCATACAAACATATGTATATTACAGATGCACATGCATAAAGTCATCTATGCTCCACCCCACTTTTGTCACCACTGCCCAACCTTTCTAGTAATGCCAGAATTCAAGCATAGAAACAGGAACCAGTGCCTGTGGGTGATATCCTTAATCAATAGGCTTTATGTCTAATGCTTCTGAATGTTGGAGTGACTCACAATCATTGTTATCTTTGCTCAGAATACCAACTTACAGGACACTCATATTGCATGCTGACTCATATGTATTTATAACTGAAAGGTTGGTCAGACAGTCACTTATTCAATCATACAATCCATCTTTGATGTTGATTTTTTTTTTCATGTGTTCTTTGACTAAAATTTCCACTAGAAATCAGAATTGTTATGGTTACAGGTAGTAATGAAGAGAATCTGGCATTGAAACTTTTAAGAAAAAAAGTGATAAAAAAATCAAAAGGATGCAGGATGTCATTTTTTTAGACAGTCTTTCATGAAATATTGGTTAAAAAATAAAAAAGGAAGAAAGCAAGAATACAGTCAGTTAAAGGATAAAAGTATTATACAGATGTACTGAAAGCTTCTTGGCCCAACCAAAAAGAGAATAACCTAGAACTATGAAATTCACATATTCACCCAGCAGTTCAATACTTTTGGCACATTGTTTCTGTAGGCTATATAATTATGATATTTTTTTTTGAGTAATTTCCTTTTTGGTTGGGTCAAGAACTTTTCAACTTCCTTTATAGAATTTTTTGTATTTTCTTTTAAATGTACAGAATTTTTTTTTTGTAGAAAGGCATGTATAAATTCACCAATATTTGGCTCTTTAAAATAGTACTGCTTTAGTGTAGTTTCCTGACATTATCATAAACCAAATCCTATATTTTTTTCTACTCTTTCAAGTTTGTAGGTTTTTTGGTGGTTTTTGATATTTAGTAGTTATCTTTTTGAAAGTATGTTATATACAAATTATCTCACATTGATAGGTGTTTGAGTTGTAACTTAGAAGTTCTGTTAATGAAGGTAAGAGATGATCCCTTTTTGTTCATGAAGCTTATTTTGGCGCAATGGCTTCAGGTTACTTACATAATCTACAGTTACTGAGTGGTCACCTATCTAAATGCTAAGCTTGCAGCTACCTAACTTTGAACTTTGCTTGTCTGGTGCAAGCTGATGATTTTAACATCATTTAACTGCCAGTGGAGAGTCTCCATGGTATAGTGGCTAATGTGCTAGACTGTGACATCATAGTATGCAAGTTCAAACTCCAGCAACACTATTATGTTCTCTTTTGGACTAATACCCTTGGGAAAAGTTTGAACCCTCTTATTCTCTAGCTATGGGTTTAAATAGTACCACTACTATTCTTCTATAAGGATGGCTGTGGTATTAAATAACCTCCTGAAGGTTTGATATGCCATTAAAGAAAAAATCCTTTACTGTAAGCAAATTCATATATTTGTTGGTGGCTTTTGATATTTGGTAGTTATTTTTTTGGGGGGAGAATCTCATATATGAATTATCTCATATTGATAGGCATCTGATCTGATTTGATATGAGTTTTGTCTGTTTTTTTAACTAAACAGACGATTCCTTATCTTTGTGCTGCCCAGGATAATTTGCACTTAATATTTTTGTCGCACTTTCTTTTTTATGCCTTTTAAGAAAAAAAAATTAACTTCATGGTTAAAATCTTTTTTGTAGATCTTACAAAATTATTATTTAGTTGATGAGTTTCTTTGCTATTTTTTCTCTTATTTTCTATTTATCTTTAAAAATTGTATCAGGTTAAATCCTAACTCCTTATTCCTCAAGGCAACTTTAATGGTCAACTCTCAGCATTAACTATAAAGCAATTCTCTTGGAATGTAGATCCTAACAAGTTATCCAGACATACGTGTTCTTTTTAGCAAAATATTTACAAACTGAGTTATGAGTGATTTATGACGTCTTGTTCTTCATAACTCTTGGTGTATTTAAGGTAACACAATTAAATGCTTTCCAAATACTTTCCAGTGTAAATTTCATCACCTACAAGAAAGTATAATATCACTCATTAATAATCATATCCCTAACAATTTTTTATAAAAAGTTAATTTTCTTTGAAACTGAGGATATTATGATTTGATTTTTAGTAGAACATCAAAATGAATGATATTCAGTAATATTACCAAACACTCCAGCATTGAAACTCTCTAACCAAAAATATGAATAGATAACAGTCCAAAAATAAGTATTTACTCAACCCCTCCACCATGAGCACGATGTGACATAAGGTTGATTTTTAAGCTGAGTATAGCTGGTTTGAATTCAGTTTTCCTTCTCCTTGACTGGTTGCCTTACAAAGGCTAAAGAACTTAGTCTGCCCTACTTTCTAGGGTGGGAGAAAAGATGGGTTCATGCCTTTTCCAAGGGCATTAGCACAAAGAAAAATGCAAACATCCATGTAAAAGATTTTAATTCGGGTTGCTAATTTCATTTCCTATGGCAATAACTGTTAAGTATTGCTCCAAAAATAAGTACACCTCTGATATATATCTATGAAATTTTATTTTAAGTTTGTGTTTCAATGCTATAGAATTTAACTATAAATAATACGTAATAATATTCTCTTTGATTGCATGATGTCTCCACAAGAAATAATAAATTGCTGATGACTTTGCTTTATATTAAAACAATTGTTAGTGGTATTCATATTTACTGGTGATACTGTATGAACAAGAATGCCTTTCCTTTGATTTTATTTCTTGAACCTCAAATTTGGTTGCCTAGTTGGCTGGGGTTGTAGAACACCCCAAATGCTTTTCTGCATATCTCCGGGATATGACACTAAACAATCTGATGGTGAGGTTCCTATAATGCTGGAGCATTAGGGAATGCAGAGTACCCCTTCATTGCCATCACTCTCAGGTCCACTCTAGCCCAGTGTGGTAGCATCTGATAGGGTTAAGTAGTGCTAAACTGAATTGTTTGAAATAGAACTGTTTTGATATTTAACTGTGTGTGAACAAAAACTATACTTATACTAAACTGAACTGTTTGAATTAGAACTGTTTGATTAAATTGAATAGCTTGAAATAGAAATGTTTTGACAATTAAACTGTGTATTTATGCTAAACTGAATTGTTTGAAAAAGAATTGTTTATTTGTATAAAAAATGGATTTGGCATTAAATAACCTACAGAGGTTGATATGCCATAAAACCCAAATAAACAAACATACATAAGATTTAGATTAAAAGCTACTAAAACTTCTTGAAACAGATTAAGTATATCTGTCATCCTTTGCTCTCACAAAATCATGGATCTGCACCAGGTTGTATAAAAAGCAGCTGTTATCTATTCAACAGGAATCCCCTATAGTTACCTCCAAGATTGTCCATAGGAAGAGCAAGTGTCCATACAACTTGACTGCAATGTTATCACTGGAATTTCTCAAATGAGATTAAACACAATGTTGAACATTCTTTTGGATTACAGCTTCTACTTTCTGATTGGTTGTCTACCAAGGCTAGAGAGCCCAGTCTGTGCATTACTGTTTTATCCATAGTTGTTACTGGATATACACTTCAACATTGGAGGAGGTGTAATGGTTATTTTTGTAGGAAATGGAATTCAAGTCCTTGATGAGGTTGTTTGGATTTCATTCTATGCTAATGTCTATTGGAAAGGCATGAATCCATGTTTTTCTCTAGTTATAAATGAATAATTGGAAAAACAGTTCTTTAGTCAAGGAGAAGGAAAACTCTGAATTCAGACCAGCTTTACTTTAGTTAAAAATTGACCTTGTGTCCTGCTTGTGGCAGAGAGGTTGGGTAAATACATTCTGTTGAACATTGGTTCTTAAGTTTGCAAATCAATGCTGAAAATCTTCACTGGAAAGTTTACAGAAGGAAGGAAGATTTGAATGTCAGCATATTAAGGAATCTTATGGTTAAATGTCATAAAATAGTAAGCTTGCAGAAAAGCTTGTCACAAATAAGTGAAGCATTGTTATCTACTTGGGCAGGGGATGAGTATGTTTGATTAAATTATGCTTTACATTTGTGGTTTTTACTTCCTCTAATTACTTTGTCCCAAAACAACATTTATTTTTGGACAACCTAATATAATTTCATGTCTCTCTTGAGGTTGTTTTAATGCATTTATTTTTCTCAAGTACACTCTCTGATTTATTCATCATTGTCTGTTGCAAGTTGATGACCTACTTTTTAGTTTTATCCCAAAGGGATTCTTTCTCTTCTCTGGGTTGTTACTGTCATAGTATTAGAGATTAAAGTGATGTAATCTCCATTTTGAGTGTTCGGGCCCATAACAAATTATAGCTGCAATCTGTTCTTTTTACAATACAAAAATGGAGATGATTACTTTGTTACAAAATAATCTAGGAAGTTTAATTTATACCCAAATGAAAATCATGGACTCTATCTCATAAGGGATTATTAAAATGCATCTAATTTTTACCCTGCAAATTGATGCCATGATATGCATGATCAAATGTTTAAAATACATAAACAATTAGAGCAGATATTTTGCTGGAGTGATTCTCGGTATTTACTGCTTCAAGAGTGATCACATTTTAGAGTTTCAAGAGCTTTTAGTGCTTTAAAAAGATTTTAAAATCCAAAGAAAATTAGATATAACCTTTTCTTGAGCATCTTGTCATTTTTATTTGGATTCATTTAATTTTTCTCATTGTTTAGAAATGTTTTCTAAAGAATCTTTTAAAACATTTCATGATATTCATTTTTCACTTTTTGTTAAAATGTAAACTTTTAAAAATGAGAAAATAATCTCATTCAATCATATTCAAGTTTAATGTATAAATGAATATTGTTAATATTCAATGCAACTAGACTAGTATAATTATTTTTGTTTTGATCTTTTTAAATTCTTTTTTTTCTCTCATTTTAGACAATCTACTCAAAGCCTTCTTTAGATGACTCTCATATCTAGTAACCTTCAGGAAATTTTGAACTAGACGATTTATTTCTGAATAGTATTCATGTATTCATTTTTATGGTTAGTCTCTGTTGAATTATTTTTAGTGATTTTTTAAAACTTTTAGAAAGCAGCATGTTTTACCTTTGTATTTTCTACTGCAAATGTATAGGATGTTGTATATGCTATTCTTGATATATATATATATATAAATTTCATTGAGTCTGACTTTTTTCAGGTCACTGTGTAGAATGTTGCTGTTTTGGAACAGATTTTGGCTCCATGAAAGAAGATTTATGAAGGCATTTGTAATTTTTAGGAGTCAGTGATCTTCTATTCTGGCAACATGACCCGCACAACATGGCTGTGTATTGAAGAACATTGTTTTGATATGCAGAATGGTTCTGTTTTAGGATAGTCTTTGAATATTGTAAAACACAAATCCTCTGATGTTTTTCTCCCTTTCTTCAAGGTTGTATATTTGTTGATGGCTTTTGATATTAATTTATTTTTGTTTTTTCTTTAAAGAGTATCGTATTTATGGATTATCTCACATTGATAGGTGTCTGAGTTGTTGCTTATGAGTTCTGTTATTGAAAGTAAAAGATAATTCCTATTTTGTACAGGTAATGGAGATCAAAGTTTATATATGTTTAACTATCTTCATTTCAACACTGGAGTATTTATAGTATTACAAATTCAAATCCTTGGACTTTTTGATGTGAGAATATATAGGATTATGAAGGAGCAATACGATGGTGCTTTTAGGATGATGTTTTAGTAAAAAGAAAGGATATTATTAGCTTGGGTATTAAAAAAAAGAAAAAGAAAAGAAAGATTAATATTTTGGCTATAAAAAAAGGTTATTAGTATTTTGGTTATAAAAAAGCATATTAGTAGCTAGGCCATAAGAAAGAAAGGATATTAGTAGCTTTGTCATAGAAAAGAAAGGATATCAGTAGCTTAGTTATAAAAAAAGCATAATAGTAGCTTAGTGATAAAAAGAAAAGATATTAGTAATTTGGTAAAAATAGAGGATATTAGTAACTTTGTCATTAAAAGAAGGATATTTGGGGCTTGGTTATAGAAAAAAAATATTAGTAACTTGGTTGTAAAAAAATGAATATTAACATCTTGGTCATAATAAAGAAAGAATATAAGTAACTTAGTCATAAAGAAGGGATGTTAGTATCTTGGTTATAATAATCTAAACTTAAGTTTTTCTTTTTTTCTTTCCTAAGATAACAACAATTACCTCCAAAATATTTCTTATTGAATTATACTTTCATATAATTCTGTAAGAAGTGGAACATGTGTATATATATATATATATATATATATATATATATATATATATATATATATATATATATATATATATATATATGTCTGAATTTCTGAGACAAAGCTTGATGATTTTTATAATTCAGTGTTTTCAGACTATTGTCTTCATCTTTATTGTTATATTCACAACGTTTCAGTCGATGTGTCCTCTGGCCTTCTTTAGCTGTTTCTTGTTGAACTCAGGAGCCTACACAGAACTGTAAACCACGTCCTTTGTTTAATCCATGGAGGTTACTTGCTCTGATTAACCATAACCAGTACAAGTGTTAAGGATTCCTGTATTGCTACTCACCTATAATCAGGATTGAACCAGCAACCTCCAGATGATTGTCACTTAGAAGTTTTGGGAACCAACACTTATAACCGTCACGCTATGTATCATGCTGGACACTTCAGAGTGAATTTTTGAGACTTATAAACTGAATGTTCTTACATCAATATGAATTTTACTATTACCATAATTTTTTACCTGAGCTCATATTACAATTTTTTTATCTAACCTTTTTGATTATTGGTTCCCATATTATATTCATCTCTATTCTTGGTCTACTCAACAGGTCACTGTAGTCCAACATATGTGCTGATTTTTTATGGCATCTAATTTTTCGTATTAGCATTTAAAATTGTCGTAGACTCTTGAAAATTCACTATGTTATTGCTATACATCTTATGAGATGACTGACCAATTTTTATGATTTCAGGTTCAAATGAACAGCTACAGCAGCAATTGGAATACACCCTACTAAAGCCTGATTGTCACAGCTGGGGAATTTCAAAAATGCAATCTGACACGTTAGAAAAACAATATGTAACAAAATTGTGTTTTAAACTTGGAAAAAATGCCACAGAAACGTATGGAATGCTTCAGACTGCTTTTCGACAATCTTGCATGAATCGAGCATCAGTTTTTGAGTGGCATGAGAGATTCAAGGAAGGCAGAGAGTCTGTGAGAGATGATGGGAGGTGTGGGAGGAGTAAGGAAGTCAATACACCAGAGTTGATTGGCCAGAGGGTTAGGGAGTTCAGGAAGAGATTTCGTTGGAAGAGGCCAGCACTCTTCAAATCGGGTCAGTGGCATTTCCACCTGGACAATACACCAGTCCACAACTCCATCCTTGTCACAGACTATTTGACCAAAATGAGCATCAAGACAGTTCCTCAGCCTCTCTATAGTCCAGACCTTGCTCCCTCTGACTTTTGGTTACTCCCTAAGCTCAGAGACTGTCGTTTTGAGACAATTGAGGAGATGAAAGAGGCTGTGATGAAGGTCATTGATATGCTCACACAATAGAACTTCCATGGGGCCTTCCATAAGTTGTTGGAACAGTACAACAAGTGAATTGCAGCTGGAGGAGATTACTTCGAAGGGGACTAAAGTTTCATGTGTGTACTATCAATAAAAGTACCCATATGGAAAAAGTCTGGAAACTTATCATATGCACCTCGTAATTCTGTTTGGATCTTGACACGGAAGAGATACCTCCAGAGAGTCAAACCACTTGTGTGTATTGTTCTGATATCATGTACACTATATATCTTTTGGATTTTTTCAGCTCGGCTTTTGACATAGAGCAGACAAATTATGGTGAGTTTTCAGGTATCATTCTCTATTGTTGTATCCAGATTTCTTGGAGCTGATCTTATGCTCTCTGGGTAGTTGTTGCAATGGAGGTTGTCGTAAACTAATCATTTCTTCTTAATATGCATCAATGTCACTACTGATGACTTTTACTTGATGTTGTAGGCAATGGATGATTCCTTTTTTCACATTATATGGATAATGGGAGTTGAAATTGAGGTACCGTCCAATGAAAGTAGCCTTGTGATACACAGATGACCTGAATCCTTGCTCTGTGTGTGTTACTAATACATTGAAGAAGGGTAGTTTATTATCTTGTTCTTTCTCTATAGTGAACTATATAGATGGTTGGATTGAATTCACATGATCAAGTAATGTTTGAACATCTTCCTGATGAGGCCAGAGAATGAATATGTCATCTACATATCTAAGCCACATTGATGGCTTTAGTGATGTAGATCCTAATGCCATTTCTTTGAAGTATTCCATGTATATATTGGCCAATACTGGTGACAATGGTGAACCCATAGCCAGTCCTTCCTCTTGTCAGCATACATCAGATCCCATCCTGAAGTAGGTTGTTTCTACACAGAAAGTGAAAATTTCCATTAAATTATCTATCAGGATGTGGGTGCGTTCTTCCAGCGTGGGGTCAGCTTATCCCATACCACAGCAAGTGTCTCAGGAGTTATTACTTTTGTGAACAGACTCACCATCTGGTTGGAATCAATTAGAGCATTGCTAATTCTCTCCATGAAGTGGGTTGAGTTCTTAAAATATGATGAGGACTTACCCATTTGTGGCCTGATGATCTCCACAAGGAAATGGCTCAATGGGTAACATGTTGAACCATGGTTGCTGAAATGGGTCTTAATGGAATACCATCCTTATTTATTTATATGTGCGGTAGTTTACTATTATGTTGAGTTAGCTGTTTTATTTGTGGTATGAGATCTTTGTTCTTACTAAGGATCTGTAACAGCTTCTTTTCTGTCTTCAGGGTCAGATCCCTCGTAACTTTACAATAGCCCCCATTGCCAATCAATTCTGCCAATTTGTTGGAGTATTATACCCTATCTATTACCATAGTAGCATTGCTTTTGTCTGCTGGAAGAATTATGATATTGTCATTATACTGTAGCAATTTGATGGCTAGTCTCTCCGCTTTTGAGATGTTTGGTTTTGGAGGCTTTGATTTCTCAAATACTTGTCTCACTTTCCATTTTAGCTCATCATCCCAAGCTCTGGGAATTTTCAAGGCTGCATCTGCAATTGGGGCTATCAAATCTAAGTAAGGGATCTGCTTGATGAAATTGAGACCTTCATTTAGCACTGTCTCTTCAAGGGTAGTTACCATTCACTTATGTTGACAATGGCTTTTACTGGTGAGTAATGGGCTTGGATTTTTGTATTTCAGGTTTTTATCTTCTCCAACTTTGTAATTTGGCAAGCCTTGAATACTTAACACTTATACCCAGTTAGGGTTAATGGAATCAGAGTAAGTGACCTGCATGGATTAAATAAAGGATGTAGTTTGAAGTTCCATGGAGGCTCCTGAGTTCAACAAGAAACACCTGAAGAAGGCTGGAGAACATATCAACTGAAACGTGAATATAACAATAAAGATGAAGACAATAGTCCGTAAACCCCGAATGATAAAATATATATATATATATATATATATATATATATCTGTGCTATGACTGAATTATCTCTAAGCTTAACATTGTATTATTTATATATTGCCCCAATGGTTTTGAATAAAAAGTATATTACTTAAAAAAGATTGCCTTCCTCTCATTTAGTGTATGAAATTTATATGCAAATGGAACAACTATTATCAGAAAGAGGTAGTAGTTGAATTAAGAATAGTAATCAAGAAATATTAAATCAGATGAATATAATTTAACAGGTTTACAAAATTTTATAAAAGAATCTAATGAGATATCAAAAATAATTTTGTTTAGTCAAATTGACTTTTGCCGTTTTTTATATCAGTCATTTTGTAATATACCAAATTGTTCATAAATAAAAACTCCTAACACTTTTTTTTATTAACATTTAATTTTCTTTTAAACCAAAATTACAAAGATTTTATTATTATACAGTCAAAACACATATTAGACATTATTCATTACCAAACTCTATAACATTGAAACCAAAAATATGAATATGTAGCAGTCCAAAAATAAGTACATCCCTCATAATATTTATACAAACTTTTTTATTTGCATGTCTTTATTATTATATTCATACAGTTTTATTTTGGTTACAGTTTCAATGCATTAGAGATTAGTACTAAATAATAATAACAATTGTAGTTAAAAAAGAAGTACACCCCTTTATATATATATATATATATATATATATATATATACCCACACACACGCTTTTAATTTTGTTTACAGTTTCAATTCATTGAAAAAAAAAATGAGACCTAATAATATCTGTTTTGATTGTATAATGTTCTGCTAAAAATAATAAAATTTTGCTTTGTTTAGTTTATAAGAAAAATTAACATTTTTATAAAAAAATGTGAAGGGTTTACTTATTTATTGGTGATACTGTATCTTGATATATTCCATCTTTAGAATACAAAATATATGTCTGTTGATTAAAAAAAAATCATATAAATAAACTTAAAACTGTTAGATTTAAATTTTGCTCAAAAGATTTACTAGTGCCTGTTATTTTAGGTTGTTTTCAAATATACAATTACAAAAAGAATATCTGAATTTATATCTGTTGTCCACCAGAAAAGCAGAGAAATTTACAAGTATTAATATTGAAGCATTGAAAAGATTGTATTAGCCTTGTGTCTATGTTCATAGCAAGGTCTAAAACAGCATGCATTTCTAAAAATAATGGTAAACATCATTTGCATTCTTTGTTTACTCAGGCATTCCTTTACAGTATGTTGTCCATTAAAAAAAAAGTTGATTTGTGTATCCAAGCTCTCACCATTTAAAATAGCTTTTAAGATTGGCCATAATTTACAAAGTGTGATCAATAGATTCTTTCTAGGATCAATATAAATCACAGTATGTTCAGATTTTCTGCCCATCCTGTATATCTGTATCAAGTGAGCCTAAATCAAATAATCCTTACCTGTTTAACTTATATACATGTTTTTATATATGTGGCTTGTCAGTATTTTTGTATATGTGTATTATATGAAAGAAGTCCTCATGGTGTAGTAACTAACAAGATAGGCTGTGACATTATAGTAAGCAAGTTTGAACTCCAATCACACTATTGTGTTCACTTTCAGACTAATACCCCTGGGGTAAAGTATGAATTCTCTTATCTGCCTCACTATTGGTTAAATAGTATTACCACAGTCCTTTTATAAGGATGGCTTTGACTTTAAATAACCAACAAAGGTTGATATGTCTGTAGCGAGAGAAGAAACTTACTTCCTGGATCAAAGCACGTAAGACTATGCCTTGCATGTCAAGCACTAAAAAATATGTCCACTTCTGGAGGCAGAAGTTATAGTGGGCTGATCTCATCTCTCGTGAGAAGAAATCTACCACGCATGTAAATTTTAATTGACTAGAACTTGCATAAAAGAGCATGCCAGCAGCAGGAGTGGGTTTTTGTTGTTCTTGCAGACTGCTTTCTTACTGATGGAACGAACGAGTTGACCAGAGGTGTACTGAGGAAGCGCTGCTAGTCACATGTGTTATTTTTAGTCAACTGAGACTACCCAATTGTCTGGGGACTGGGCTACTGCTCTTGTTTTACAACAATGTCATCAAATATATGTGTGTTGTGTTGTAGTAGTACTTATAAGTATCTGAATAAAAAAAGCAATTTACTCCATGCTATCAGCAGAAATTAGAATACATTGACTGTAAGATCTCCCTCCTACTAAAAAAGCGGTGTCCTGGAATGACAGTAAACTGCATCTGCTGGTGAGGCTCCAGTTCCAGAGCTGTAGAGGTTTGTGTAGTATCCCTTCATTGCCATTATTCCCAGGTTCACTCTGTCCTGAAGTGGTTGTATTGTAATTTTTCAGGTTTCAGATCTGTTTTCAAATTATTTGGATTAGATAGGAATATTTTGTAAGTGCTTAAATAGTTGAAGAAAAGGTAGTAGAGAGATATAAAAAGTTTTTCCCTTTTTTTAGTGGCAGCAACCAACAAGTTTTCATGGTTGATAAACTCAGAAAAAAAAAGGAACTACTTGGATCTGTTCATACCAGCCAACAGAAGACTCTATACTTGATACCATATAACTGTGTGCAAAGATCTCTGAAGGAACTATCCAAAACGTGTAAAAATAAAGGTACAAACTACATGATTCCCTAACTTCTGGGTATAAAATAACCCCAGACAGGTTGATATTCCATGAAAATCAATCAATAATTTACTTCTGATTACTCAGCTTTAAGCTAAAAACTGTAACATCATAAAAGTAAAAAGTAAAGTTGGCAACCGTAGTCGAGGGCGACTTGAAGACTCCCCTTTCAATAGCTACTACACGGAGATATAGAGGAGGATGCTCTGTATTCCCTTGATTGCTCCAATTTACCCTTGATCCTTACCTTATAGTGTTTAGTGCTAAGCAAGGTGGAATCAAATACCATTTTTTGAGTCTTTGGTATGACTCGACCTGGGATTGAACCCCAGTCTCCCGGATCATTGGTGAACACTCTAACCATTATTAGACAGGTATTTACTAATTTGGTTTGGTTGGGTTTTATTGCATATCAACCATTGTTGGTTATTTATAGCTAAATCTTTAGTGCTAAGCAAGGCGGAATCAAATACCATTTTTTGAGTCTTTGGTATGACTCTACCTGGGATTGAACCCCAGTCTCCCGGATCATTGGTGAACACTCTAACCATTATTAGACAGGTATTTACTAATTTGGTTTGGTTGGGTTTTATTGCATATCAACCATTGTTGGTTATTTATAGCTAAATCTTGTTTATACATAGATAATGAATATTTATATGATTGATAAACACATTTTGTAAATAATATTCTTAAATAAGCCTGAGCTCTTTTGTGCACATAATTAAATGGTTTCAAGTATTGCTATGGAACAGTTACAATTCAACATCAGACATTAGTTTGCACACAGTTTGTTTTATTTGACCTATAGATAAGACCCTATCAGGTGCTACCACTCCAGATCAGAGTGGATCTGGAAGCAATGGCAATAAAAGGGATACTCCACATTACCCAAATCTCCTAGGCTGGAGCCTCACCATCAGATTGTTTGTCGTATCCAGGACACTTGTTGAGAGGGGGGGTCTTACTCCTCTGCAAAGATGCAGTCTGTGTATTCTATAGCCTCAGCTGACTGGGCTATGTATTTACTAATGTTTTATGGTTATAAATGCTGTATTTCTTGAAAGAAATATTTTAGAGAATAAAATTAAATTTAGGAGAAAACAAAATCTAGGCTATTTTTTTCTATTCTTTTAAAATATTGTCCAGAATCAATCAAAAGATTGAAAATGCCAACCTTGTAATTTAATTTGTATTCCTCCTCCCTGTTCAAAATTCTTTATGTTCCCTATAATCTAGGCAATAAAAAATTGATTTTTTGCTTGTTCAAATTATTATTATAACCTTTATGAGCATTATCCTATAGAAAGCACTGTTCATAAGTAATTGAACATGAACACCCCACAAACTATACCATTTCAGAAGTCTTTGGCCATCATAAGTTTTGGCACCCTGTAGGCTGGGATGGTAGAATATGCTGATTGCACCTCTGCAGAGGAATAAGACCTCCTCTTCCTTATTGGGGCCACCTGTTGGCCATAGGTAGTGATCTGTTAATGCCAGAAGACTTGGTTTGTGACCAGAGTAGTAAGTCATTATCTGACATGCAACGTTGTACTTCAACCTTTACTTGGGCTAGACAGGCCTGATCCATCCATCGATTTGTTATGTCAAGCCCTACCATCTATATAATTATATCCCAACTTAAAATTGCTCACATGGCAAACAAACTCTCAACCCTTTTAATCTCATAGGTGCTAGATGGTTGTAGCTGATGGTCAACTGCAATGAGAGAAACAGTTAATGAAAGTTATTTCTACCAATATATTAATATACATGAAATCATATGTACAAAAACAAGATTGAGCATTAAATAGCCCACAAGGGAAAAATAACCAACCAATCAATCAACCAACCAACCAACCATCATAATTTTTGCTTATAATTTTAGGATTCAACACATCAAAATGAAGTACTACTCAAGGCTGGCTTACCTGCTTATATACCACTGATCATGACATAAAATTATTATAAGATAGGAGTTATCATTCTTGCTACATGTGCTGGTCATGTTTCAGTTCATCAGTGTATAATAGCACATATAAATGTAGAAGGATTTAGTTATGTAATCCTCTGCAAATGTTTTTTGTCCCAAGAAATCTGAAGCTAGAGTCAGAAATTTTGATGTGAAAATCATCCATGTAAATTCTTTTTAAGGAACATATCACCGTTATCTTTTTTTTTTTTTCTGTTGTCCACAATGACAAATTGGTATTTGTTTCCGTTGATCATGACAGGATTCAAAAATCATTAAAAAGGAAATTAAATAAAGGGACAAATTAAACACAAATGTTGCATAGCTTTGCTTTTAATGTTCATTCAATCATGTTTTTCTCCTTTGTCTTTTCTTTTTTCTCTTATTCTTCATTTACATCCAACCCTTTCAACCCTGTCAGTGGGGCTTAAAATATACTCAGAAAGGTTAGATTCATGCTAAATGTAGATATGGGACAGAGGATTTATGCCATCAAATAGAGTAAATTATTTTTACAGGTCAATTTCAGATGATTATAACTACAGATAGAACAAATAATCTACAAGTAGAATAATTTATAAAATATTAAAGAATATGATACTCTCGGGTTCCATCTATTGGTTAAATACATCTGTTGAAAAGTTATTACTATCAGATAGAAATACTTGAAACTATACAACTCCATGCAAATTATTTGTATTAAATAGGAATGCTTAATATGATATACCTGAGCAAAAAAAATCTTAAGAAACAATTACACAAAAATTGTAAATATAGATGTACAATATATGCAATTCCCTAACCTCTTGTCATAAAATAACCAAGACAGGTTAAGATGCCATTAAAATCAATCAATCATCAAATGAGATTTGCAAAAGGAAACAACCCCTCCTTCAGCAAAATAACACTAAAACAATAAACTTCTGTGGTAGATAACTACCAAATAAGTATCAATAGTTAAAACAAATTTACTAAATTACTCAATTTCTTGAAAATAAATAAATAAAATTGAGTAACTGGAATCAAAAACCCATAATCAAAACCATCCAATCAATTTAGTGATAATTCAGTAAATAATTTTTAGTTTTATTTCAAAGAGTGTACAAATATAATATTTATAGTAATGATTCATGATATTTTGTTGAATTTTTTTACATATGGAAATAAGACATATTATTTAATTTCATTCAAGCAAAAGGAGAATCTATATCAAGTCAGTCTAGTAAAATAACAATGAATTTCATTATGATTTCTAATAGGGTTGTACAAATCAGGGTTTTATAGGTTTTTTTTCTACATTAAAAATGAAAGTAAGCAATTTCCTGGTATTCATATTTAAAATCTTATTTTGCTTTAAAACAACACTAAGGTGGTCATATTTGTATAAGTTGAAGGTAAAACAAACATATCTGATGGTGTTAAGTCACTATTTGCTTCTTTGAAATCAAGTTGGTGTTTCTTTAAAGAAATACATCCTCCATTTAACTTTTACAATAACTTATTTGCATTCACTTTAAATCTGAGCTTCTATTTTTGTGGTTGAATATAGAAATTTTGACCTAGAGCCTTAGCTGTTTCAACCTATGCTCTAATTCTTGAGCTATATACTCAAATCATTTTTCTTGTGGACCTATCTTCAAACCCTAGACAGTTGTTTTATCACTCCTTTATTTATAGTTAACTATACTTTATTTTAGCCTGGGTATTTTTAGTTATTCTCATGATAGGCCTTGAACATTGACTTAGCATTGCATGCCAAGACAGGTGTTATTTTCAGCCAATGTTTGCATACAGCTGTAGGTTCCATTCACCTAAAATATTTTTCTTGAAAATGTGCCATCACTAAGGTAGTCAATTTTAAATTATGGAGAGAGAATATCTACCAATAAAATCAAATTAGGTGACAGAAACAATACCAAATATATTAAATTTAAAAATAAAATCTAGCTGACTTATGAATAAAACTCTTTATAAATCTTAATGTTGTATGCTTTTTGAATAAAATCCTGGAATCTGCATTCTACAAAACAGCAGCTGTATGGCCACTTATCTCCCACCTCACAAACCATCCAAGTAAGATAAGCAGAACATGATGGGAACTGCTGGTAAAGAAAGAACAATGTTCTGTTATGGATTTCTCTACATGGGCACATCCATATTTGCCAACCAACAAAAACTTATATTTATCATCTCTGCAGATGTTGGATATCATCTAGAGGATTTTCTAAGAGTGATGACCAATAGGTACAAATGATGAGAAAGATTCAAGGGAATCTGCTGTCAGCATGCCTTGATGATTATAAATGTTGATTGCTATTTGACAAATGTTCATCTCTTACAAAAAAAATTAAGCAAATTGGCTTTTAAGCAAAAAATCTGACTAGACTTGAAATACTCTGAATATTTACATTTTTGCTGGGAATAATAACTATATTTTCTAATGTGGTAACAGAAATCCATTGTATAAATTTGATATGCATACCACATAATGGATTCGTTCTCTCTTAAAGTATGGTGAAAATTGCACTGAAAATTTTGTGTGGCATCATGGTGGTACCAAATATAGCAAAAAATCTGTCACAACTCCAAATAAAATGAATTAGTTTGTTTATAAAATCCTCGACACTGATTTGCCAAAAAAAAACAAAAAAACAAACCCAAAACTGTTTTATTTCTTTATACTTCACTTAAAGAAGCAGTGTAGAAAGCATTAGATCATAAAATTTGAAATCTGGTATTTTTATTTTCTTTGAAATGCTAACAACTAGATTCTTTGTTAATTCAAAAGAAACTTTCATTCATGGGTTTGTATGTATAAATCTTTGAATGACTTTAATTTTCTAACAGAAATTAAATTAATATCTGTATCATTTATACAGTTTTTTTTTTGTTTTTGTTATTCCTTTCATTTGTTAAAGGAATCAATGCAATTTCTTCTTTTCATTACAAAAATTATGTTTTATTTATTGTAATACATATCGACTATCTTTACTGATATTTCCCAACTTGACTATAAAATATAAGAAAACTGAAAATGCTTTAAATGATAGGCAATATGTGAAGTTTGGTAAAAATATTTGATTGTGTGATATCTTAGGGAGCAAAAGAAATTGATTTTTTTTTGTATGAGTAGCTCTTTTTGTTGCTTCTCTAACAAAACAAGAAGTGTTTTAAATTCAAGGTCTGTATTTCATTGGTCCTTAGATGTCTGTAAAACTCTCCATCTATCAACCCATATTTTCATCTTCATTCATCCTCCACTCTCTAATCATTCTTCTATTCATTTACTCCATCTCTTTATCATATCATTGTAACTTTTTACTGTGTCTTCATTGCCATTAATCCCAGATTCACTCTGACCTGGAGTGGTAGTTCCTGTTAGAGTCCCATTTACAGATAAAAATACTCTTAAGAAACAATCACACCAAAAAGTCTAAATATTAATCTATAAGAAACATGATTCTCTAATTACTTGGCATAGAATAACCCAAGACAGGTTGATATGCCATTAATATCAATCAATTCATCACCTTTACTAAGTAGTTGTCAATTTAGTTGAATCTAGGAAAAGAAATGCCTGAAAAGTTTCTTGAATTTAAATGTGTGCATTCATTTCCTGGTTAGATTTATTCCTTTTATTTGTATCTTGGAGATTTTTTGTTTTGCTTATTACTAACTTGGATCTTTCCCCCCCCCCAATATTAGGGAAATCTTAGAAATGTTTTTGAAGTTTACAAAACTTTTTGTTTATATAATCAATCAACAGTAGTATATGATTTACAAGTGTTAGAAAAATTTCATACACTCAGAAAATGGGTTTCACCTTTTACTTAAGAAAACAAATATCAATCACCATTTAAATAGTTATCTTTCTTTTCGAGCTCCACATAAGTCATTTTTCAACAAGATAATAACTAATAATGAAAAATTGGCTTGTGAGAATCCAAAAGAAAATCATGGTTAAATTTAGAGTAGCCTTCAACAACTTGACCTAAACAGAATCTACTTGAAAAAAGAAAAAGGTCCTGTATTTGATGGGATTCAAAGAAAATTCCCTGGTAATTTCTGGAGTGGCAGTTTAAGACACCTTTCAGTTAAATCATGTGTTCAGGCTGGTTTGAGGAAGTCTTAAAAGAATTCTTTGAAATCTTGAACTTCATAGAACTGATGACTATAAAATTTACCATAATTTGAGAACTACGTCTGCAAAATATGCTGACACATGGAAGAACTTCCAATCCAAGTTCTAGCATTGTTACAATGCTAGAACTTGGATTGGAAGTTCTTCCATGTGTAGCATATTTTGCAGACGTGTCTCCATACTATGGTCCTTTTCTAGTCATCAGTTCTATGAAGTTCAAGATTTCAAAGAATTCTTTTAAGACTTCCTCAAACCCAGCCTGAACACATGATTTAACTGAAAGGTGTCTTAAAAGCCATAGAAAACCCAGGGAAAATACGTAAAAGAAGTTCTATCCCTATCAGTGAGGATTAGAATATATGCTGACTGTATCAGCTGCAGATGAAGAATAAGAGTGCCTCCCTCAAAAGTGTATGATATTAAACTACATCTGATGGTGAGGCTCTAGTCCTGGAGATATGGGGAATGTGGAGTAAGCCTTCATTGCCATTACTCCCTGGTTCACTCTGACCTGAAGTTGTTGTACCTATTAGGATCCCATTTATAGGTTAAATAGATCTGTTTAAAAATTATTTGTATTTGATTGGAATACTGGATACCATGTAACTGTAAATTATTTGTATTGGGAATAGTTATTTAAACCTGTAATTGTTTACTGAGGATTATTATTAGTTACTTGAAACCATAACTGTTTGCAAACCAATGGTTATTATTAAATAGAAATAATTACTTGAAACCATATAATTATTAGAATTAGATAGTAATACTTGAGAACATGATTAGTGTTAGATAGGAATACTTGAAATCATACTGCACTGTGGGAAATATTTGTATTCTGTAGGAATACTTCATATTTTATAACTGTGGAAAAATCTCTTAAACAACTATACAAAAATTATTATTGTAAATGTACAATGAATGCAATTTCCTAATCTATTAGCATAAAATAACCCGAGATGGGTTGACATGCTGTTAAAATCAATTAATTTAATCTAAATTATAAATATTCATCACTGAATTAATTGTATTGTTAAGAAACAATATATTGAAAAATAAATGCTATTTTTTATCATTAGGCTACAGCCTTAGTGATATACCATATATATTAAAAATTAGTCATTTTAATAGTATACTAAACATTAGTTGATTGGTCATAATGATACTGTGTTGAATTTTAAAGGCATTGACAAGAAAGCATTTAATGGAGTAAGTAAGTAAAGTTGGCGACCATAGTCAAGGGCGACCAGAAGGCTCCCTTTTCAATAGCTACTACACCGAGGTGTAGGGGAAGGCACTACTCCTTTCCCTGGATTGCTCCACTTTACCCTCAATACATACCTTATAATGCTGAGTGTTAAGCAAGGAGGTATCAAGTATCATTTTTAAAGTCTTTGGGACTGGAGTAATATATCTAAATTATAGATTTATTACTCAGTTCTTAGTAAATAAACTCACTACAATAGTAATTATCTGCAATACTAGCTTACAAGGCAAATAATATTGTCAGAAGTTATATGCATATTAAGATCCATACATTTTTTCTTCTGAAGAAATATTAAATGATGTTCTCGTTTATCATGAATTTTGACTTCTATTTTCTTTCATCTTGAGTTTTGCTTTTTTTTTCATTACAACTTACTTGGATTGTAAATCTACAAGTAACAGCATGCTTTTGGAAATAATAAAGGGTAAGCTATCAGTGAGATTTGAACTTGCATCCTCATTGCCAGGTTAAATGCAACAGCTGCTCTAATCAACTGAGTTACAGTCATTGGTTTACTACAGCCCAAATTCAAACCTCTTAAACTCATCCTTTACCCTATTCCTGATTTCTTATAGTGCCACATATGCTGTTATTTTTTAGATTTGTAATTATGATAGTATTTTCTATTTATTTTTCGATGAAGTATTGTTAGTCATTAATTTTAACTGGTATTTTGCTTTATCCACACTATTGTTGTTGTTGTTGTAGTCAATTAATAGCTGAAGTGAATTGCTAAAAAAAAATAACTAAAAATTGAAATTTAAGAAAATATTTGTTAAAATTAATGATTGACAATTCTGCATCTTAAAAATTTAAAAAAAAATGGTTTTTTAGTCCTCTCTCCTACTCCATAGTTTGTGACAAGTCTATGGAAAAATTAATTGAGAGTTAATCAGAATGTCTGGTGAATTCATATATGATGCATGCATTTTGTTGTCCAGTGATCATCTTGTCTTATTGGTGATGTAGTAAGAAGAAGCAGTGACATAAAATCTTCTAAACAATTGTAGAAACTTTCTTAATTTTCAGAAGCAGGTTGTGAGTATAGATTACAAGTTTTGAGGCTGGTTTTCTAAACAAGAAGAAATCTTAAGTGAAGTGCTAATTCTAACGCCTGGTAGACCTTCTTTCATCTTGTAGTTTTGAGTTTGTCTTTTCTGGGTATCTCTGACTTTGTTCACTTCTTTGTCTGTATTTAAGTGAGTCTCTCCCTTCAGTACACTGAACCAATATTTATCCCAGCTCGTACAGGATATTTGGTTTACCCTCCAACTTGTCTCAAGGTGCCTTCAATGACACTGTACTTCCTGAACCTACATCTGATAATATCAGTGTCATTTCTAGATCATCACATTACACACCTGCTTCCAGATGTTACCAGTAACATTTGTTTTCAGCAACATGAAGTTATTATATTATACATGAATATTTTATAGTTTGTTCAAAGGATATGGAGACATTTAAATAAAATGTCTTTATTGCATACTTTCATATTCAACTTATCAATAATAAGGAAATAAACTAGTTTATTATTTTGTAACATGTAACTTGATGTGTTATGTATAATAATTTCATTAGGCTTTATGATTTAAAATTCTAAAATTACAGTGTTTATGAATATAATACACTGATAAAAAGCTTAGGTTTTTAGGAATTTTTTTAATATTCAATTTAGACTGAAACCTTCAAATGGTATTAGAAATTACTAAGCCTTTTTGAGTTTGACACACAGACTTCTGTTTTATTTATTTCTTAGTGGTCACTCATCTTAGTACTGAACAGACTTAGGTGATCTGATGGGGTGTAGTGGTTTCAGATTAACTTAACTTGTAAGCAATCTTAAATGCAAAAGTGGGGAGGGGGTAATTTGAATGGAAAATACTTCTGAGTAAATTATAATGTAATGCAATATTCTGTATCTTTGAAAAAAAAATGTGATAGATTTTCTATATTTACATTTATTCAGTTTTGTCACCTTGTATTTTTCAAAGAAAGGAAGCATTTGGTAGTAGTTGCAGCAATGACATTTTCATTGATATTATAAAATAGAATAGTTTTTTCTTTAATCAGCCAAACTAGAACTCCTAACAGAATTAACAGCTGCCTACAATTAATTTTTTATTTATTTATTTAAAAAAATATTTTTCTCATCTCTTTTGTTTCCTGAAATTAGTTGAACAATTTTAACATTTGTAGGATTTCTAACAAGCAACTCAACAATAGTTCACATTATCTGATTTCACCTGCTCTTCCTGTAATTAAAATTTTGTGAGCAAGTAATAATGATTTTTTTAAGCTTACGGCAATATCTTTAGTCTAACTTTAAATCAGGAAGAGGCAGTTTAGACTTGGAGTAATAACCTTTCATTTCAGTGAAAATTTAAGAACAATAATATTCACAAGTGACTGTCAATCTGTTCATAGAAAAAAAATCCAAAACAAAAATAACTACAAAATAATTCCAATGTATTTTCAAAGTTTTAAAATGTCTGTGAAGCATATTTTGTTTAAAACAAATGAAAAGTTGAAGAACCAACTTCCTTTCTTATTATTCATTTTTAGATAGTTTTTGTTTCATTTTATTTCTTTTGCTTTTTATTACAACACGCAGAGATTATTACTTAGAGATTTATTAGTATAATATTTGTGTCTTTGATTATTTTTTGTCGCATAGTTTTTGGAAAATAATCCTTATTCAAAATGAAGATTACCATTTCTAGTCTGCCTTCTGCTGTTTTCCTTTTTTAATGTTCACTGTTGAACTTGGCTTTTTTCTTTTTCTCCATTCATGGCTGTATCTTTAACTTGGCTGAATACAACTTGTAGTGTCGGATTGGCAATATTTCGTTATCATTATCAATTACTTACTCAGTAATTTCTCTCTTGTTCTTTCATAACAAAAATATACATTTGTAGCAGCTCTAAAATATGTTCAATTTTATTTTTGGTTGCATAGTTACCATGCTGTAAAGTTTGATGATGAATAATGTCTAATAAAATGCATTATACAATGTTCCACTAGAAATAAAAATCCTGGTATCTTTGGTTTAAAAGAAAATCAAACTTTTTATTGAAAAACTGTAGATGAATAAGTATACTAAAAAGACAAAGATGTCCGCAAACAGAAACAAAAGAAAATGTCTGCCTTGTGACAAGGAGCTGATAATTCATGTCTTGTCCACATGACAATGGAGCTTTAGACAATAATGGGGAAGAAAATGTCGGAAGCTATAATACTTCTCATCTTTTTAATGCCTCTGATAAATGGCTGAATTCAAGCATGAGACCATACTATAAAAAAAACTTAGCCTCAGCCTACCTGGTGGGTGACCAAGATTGTTGCATATTTTTCCCGTGCTAATGGATGGTATTTGAATTAGTCAAAATTTCAAATACTGATTTTCTTTTTTTTCCTTTTTTTTTAAATTTTTAAGCAAAAGAACAGCTCCCTTCACTTGGAGTATAGGTAAACATAATCTTTGCACTCTCATTTTCTTTGTTTTAGTTCTGTCTTGTTCTTAACCAAGCTTATATGTGCGTGTGCATAATTTTTTTGTTTCTGTTATTGTTGTTAGAAATAAAACCTTAAATTCTTTTCATTTAAGTTAATAAAAAATAGTTTACTCAACAATTTTTATAATTCTTTGTTTTCATTTCATAAGCATAGCTTAGTATTTCACAAATTCAGAAGCATTGGGCACCCAGTATTAACTAAATTTGAATTTATTTTATAATAGAATAATACATTTTTCAAAAATAAGAGGGCCAATCAAGTTAAAAGAAACTGAGACTAATTTTTTTTCTTGTATATAATTTTATATTTTTCCATTTTATATTTAATTATTACAAAGTAAAAGAAGCTGAATTTGAAAAAAATGTTTGGTACATATTTTTGGTATAGTTTTATTTCCAAGAAAGTTTATTGATAATTATAGTGATAATCATACATATCTCATAATCTATTATAAGGAAACTTGATATTTGCTAACTACTCTAGAAATGAGGCCTTGTGCCAGAGTTGGCTTAATCCAACTAATACTTCCTTCTTGAGCACCTTTTCATGGCATAATGATTATTAAGCTAGTCCTGAGGATCAGTTATTACTGAGCACTATATTTGATCCTTACTGATGACTTTGTGACAAATCTGTGCTTTATGTGGTGCAGGGGTTAGTAAGCTAGGCCAGCAGACCATTATCAGTGAGTTTGATTCTCACTGGGCACCCTATACTTCTGGCTTTATGCTAAACTAAGATAAACAAATATCTTCTTGTTTACTAGATTTATCAATAACATATCATAACATAAAACTTATTTTCTAAGCTTTGCTTTTGAGTACTTATAGTACTTGATTTTATAAAGCGGTTGCCAATTTTAATACTCTCTCAGTAGGCAGAGTGTAGAAAGTACAGACTGCATTCTCTGCAGAGGGGTAAGATAAATAAAAGTGTTTTGAGTATCACACTAAATTGCATATGGTGATGATAGTTGGTTGGTGTTTAATGGCATATCAACCCTTGTGGGTTATTCAATGCCAAATCCTGTTTTTATTATATACATATGATTTGTAAACAAATAGTTTGTAGATAACTATTTAAAAATGATGTTAACGCTCGAGACAGATTAGGAGACAAATTTTGCCTCAGAGGCACATATTTCATAGATGGTCTTATTTGATAGATGTATCTTATATTTCTTATATATCTACTAATATGAGGTTTACATTTATGCTATCAATGTTCATTAGACTTTCTATACCTTTGGATCTATTTAGGGTTTTGGTTTTATTGTATTTTAAACCGGCTCATTGGTTTAGTGGGTAGAGTGTTCACCAATGGTCCGGGAAACCTGGGTTCAATCCCAAGTCACGTCATACCAAAGACTTTAAAAATGGTACTTGATACCTCCTTGCTTAACACTCAGCAATATAAAGTACGTATTGAGGGTAAAGTGGAGCAATCCAGGGAAAGGAGTAGCGCCCTCCCTTACACCTTGGTGAAGTAGCTATTGAAAAGGGAGCCTTCTGGTTGCCCTCGACTACAGTCGCCTGGATTGAAGAGAAAGTTTAAGTTTGGTCGAGGTGATTAGGTTGTGTTTTGCTTTGGTGTTTGGTTATGGATTTATCATTATAATTGGTGGCTGGATTGGTGATCTTGGGAATTTTTCTCTTGGGGTATTTATTTTGGTTAAAGGTTTGGGGTCATCTGTAATTATTATTTATGTAGTAGTATGGGTGATTATTAAATTCTTTTAGTTTAGTTTGTGGTTCTGTTTTATACACTTTGGCCAAATGTTGTTGTTTTTTTTTTTTGTTTTTTTTAGCTGCTCCTGAAACTTTAGCCAATCATTTGGTTCTAATTGGATTAGTTTCTTAACAAGAGGTCTGTAATTGTTTGTTTGATTGCTGATTAAGTTGGCCCTTCATGCTACAGCGGTATAAGTGTTCACATAATGTAGGACTCGACTATTTTCTTTGCTTCAAAAGAAGATATGTTTCTCTTATATTTGATTTTCATTATTTCCTTCTTTTTTTGTATGTCACAATATCTTGAAAATGCAGGATAGTTTTCTTGACAGTTTGGCCATTTTGTTTCATTGAGACAATTTTTTCATATGATCTGGGTTCCTTTAGCCATTCCTTCGACATGTCAAATATCCTCTGCAGCTCTCTCTGCGGTGTTCATATTTATGACATTTAAAGTACATCAAGAGTGCAGAAATGTATTGTTCTCCAATTATGAGGTAGTATTCAATTTTTGCTTCTTTAGGAATTATTGATTTATTAAATGTCAGAATGTAGGTGTGTGTTTGTACTTCTTCACCACTCTAATTGTTATCTTTTTATAGTCTATGACCCTTTCCCAAATCTGTTTTTATTTCCTCTGGTGTAGCTAAGGATAATTCCCTACCTTATATAACTCCCTTTGAGGAACTAAGTCTATCATGCATGTAAGCCTTGCACTTCAAATTGCGGAAAGTTTTCATTTTAATTAAGTTTTTGTCATGTTTTTTTGTTGTCCACTTCCAAGGGTAGATTGCTGCTTATCTTTTTCACAGTTTGAGGGTTTGCTCTGTGAGAGATGATATTTTTCCATCAAGAATGGGGACAGTTTAGCTAAACAAGTTTCTTTGAATGATTCTAGTATAATAAATTTTGAGAACTGTGTTGCATCATTTTCTGAATCATATTCAGAGAAATTCTGTTTTGGGTTTTGTTTTGTTTTGTTTGTATTTGCCATAAGTATTGTTTGTTTTTCACTAGTCTTATGCTCCACCACCCACCATGGGTTCTAACTTTTATTGGGAATTTAGAAGGAAGAAACCCATTCATATTGGTTGATACAAAGATACATTGGCCAGTAAGATTTTGAGCCCCTACTAATTTCAGGTTTTCATTACTGAAAACCTAGTACTTTAAACAGTGGTGAAAGTCATATTTCTCTCAATGCAAACTGACCCTCAGCCAATGCCTTTTAGTATCTCTAAGATAAAATGGGGTTGGGTATTTGCTCATCACAAGAGTGATTGAAGAATATGGTTTGGACATTTGTATAGGTGCTAGAGCTTAACATGACCAGCCGATTGATTGGATTGAGCCCCTCTAGCACAAGTAAGGGCCAAAATGGTGTGTTGCAGATCATGTGACCATTTTGGCAATGGAGTTATAGATTGCTCAGAAACCAGGATCCTATCCTAAAGCATTACAGGTCTCTACTCAAGGCAAACAGGTTGTCTCATTAGTGGGGTTTTAGCCCTCTGCAGAGTTGCAGTCAGCATATTTTACAGTCCCAGCCAACAGGTGATGAGGTGTGAAGTCACACCTTGATTTCTATTACTCCCTGGTCCACTCTGACCCAGAGTATAAGTACCTGTTAGGATCCTATCTATGGGTTAAATAGATCTGTTTGAAAATTATTAGTATTAAATAAGAATACTTGAAAGCCTAAAACTTTGGCAAATTATTTGTATTAAGAATAGTTGCTTGAAGCTGTTATTATTTGCAAAGGATTATTATTAGTTACTTGAAATACCTGAAACCATTTAGTAATGAGAAAATCATTAATATTTGATTGGAATCCTTGAAACCATTTAATTACTTGCAAAAAAGTCTGACTTTGACATTAAATAATCCAACATGGTTTGATATGCTGTAAAACTAACCAATCAAACTACCTAAATACTGAATTAGGCTCAAAAGTAGATTGAATTCTTTTGAGCTTGATTTTTCTTTTGCCATTTCTTAAGATATGAAGTAACTTTTTAATTTATTTTAGTAGTATTATTTATTGGACTGATAAACATTTATTAAGTAGTATACACATACACACATTGATATATTCATATAAAATGGGCTTTTACAGAGAAGCTGTTTGATGATACCTGTGAAAATCTTTTTCTCTCTTATCTTGTCTGGCAGCATACAGTTACCCTTTTGTTTCTTTAACCTTCTGAAAGTAAACCTTAGTGTAAAAAACAAAATTTTACCTTGGTCAGAGTTGACCAGATATCCACTAGACTTTTTGGTGCCATGTTGTCAAGATAACTCTCATACAACAAATAACAACCTTTACAGATCATCTAAGAATTTAAAAAGTACCTAGATTACTTTGTGGCATGATAAGACTCCCTGTAATTAGAGGTATGCTTTATGTATTACTGTATTTAATGGAATTCAAGAAAAATAGTGTAAATGTTTTATTTATATATATATATATATATATATATATATACTCCATGGAGTTAAAATTAGAAAGGAAATCTTAATGTTGAAATATATGATCAAATAGGATTTTGGTTAACTCACTCTTAAGAATATTTGGGTTAACATAATCATTTCCCTTTCCCATTCTGTCTTTGTGCATGTATATACTCATTCTACCCACTTTGGTTGCTGATAATGTTGCACCAAAGATCAGATGCATGATGGTTAAAATGTTAGTCATTATATTCTTAATACCAACTTGGTAGTGCCATCTTGTATGCAATCATTTCAATGAAGACTGTAAAGTACCTATTCTCATCGTAGGTAGTTTTGGATTTTAAAAATCCTGATAGTTGTATGGCATTTTGTCGGAATTATTTTTTCTTGTCCTAATAATCATCTTGAAGGAGGTGGTACCCCTAAGAAGTTTTGATGAAAAGTTCATTTTTTTCTAAACTAAAAATACCAGGATTATTCATTATTTCTAGTGGAGCATTATACATGCAAAACAGATATTATTAGGTATTGTTTATGACCAAACTTAACATCACAATATCTGTAATCAAAAATATGAATATATAGAACTCCAAAAATAATTATACCTGTTATATATGTATTTAAGCAAATCTATTTCTAATTGTGGACTTTTAATGCAGATTTTGGTAACAAATAATACCTAATAATATCCATTTTAACTTTATAATATTCCATGGAAAATGAAAAAATCCTATTATTTTGAGTTCAGAAGAAAATTAACTTTATATTAAAAAATATGTATATATTGTCCTAATTATCTATGGGTGATAGTGGATGATTCAAGGAAATTAGTGTAGAAATAATTAGGAACTGAATATTTGTAAATACAATTAAAAAAATATAAAAGAACAAGTCATTTTTTATTGATTTATTTTACTAGAAATACTTACCTGTATTATATATGGCATTTAAGATGATCCTCTGATGTTTATTAGCTGGATTTGACTTCAGACTTAGGATGAACAATTTGGACTAAAACAAAATGTAATTATAAATCTCTTAAATTTGTATTCTCATAAAAGTATCTCTCTTCAAAACTGTTAAGTCTCTTTTTTATTACTCTCCTTTGAAAGTGATGGTACTATCTTAACATTTTATTGATATAAATATTAGTTTCATTTTGTGGAGAAAAGAATCAAATACTCTTGGCTGAATATAGTTTAAAACTTTTTAGAGATGATTCAAAGAATTCTTGAAAGTTTGGGTAAAATTTAACCAGAAATGACGAAGCCTTAATGTAGAGAATATTTTCATAATTTTAAACAGATATAATAATTTATAGTTTATATATCTTGTATTTATTAAGTAAATACATCAAAACTTTTATTATTCTAATGATCATATATATTCAGTGAATTTTGAAGATGGGGAAAATAGAATAAAATGAAACAATGATCATTATTATATTTTAGTGCTTTTAGAACCCAATATACAGGGGCAAATTTTTATTAATTGATTGATTTTAATGGCATGTAAACCCATCTGGAGTTATTTTATGCATAGAGTTTAGGAAATCAGATTCATCATACATTTATATTTACATTTTTTGTGCAATCATTTCTTTAGTTTTTGCACACAGTTATATCAAGTATTCCTATTTAATTTGCAAACAGTCATATGGTTTCAAGTATTCCTATCTAATACTAATTCATACACAATTATATCATTTCAAGTAACTATTTCTATGTAATAATCATTTGTTTGTTTACCATTACATGGTTTTAAGTAACTAATAATAATCATTTGTAAACAATTACAGCTTTAACTTTTCTTAATACCATATAATTGTATACTAGTTAGTTGTATCTAATATAAATAATTTTCCGACAGATCTATTTGACCCATAGATGGAACCCTAACATGTACTAATGCTCCAGGTCAGAATGGACCTGGGAATAATGGTAATGAAGGAGTACTACATACTCTATAGAGCTCCAGAACTGGAGCCTCATTACCAAATGCAGTTTAGTGTCATACCTAGGACATTTCTTCTGAAGAGTTTTTACTCCTTGGGATACAGTCAGCATACTGTAAGCCCCACTGAGAGAGCTGGCTGATTTGTAAATTTTCTCAGCATTAACCACTAATTTACCACTACTCTCACCCCTTGTCTTACTTTTAGTCTTTTCCTGTTGTAAAAAAGATAATTCTGGTGATTATAAAAAATGAAATAAAATTGTTAAGTCAACTCTAAATTTTTGATCAAAAATTTGTTTGAGCAATCTTTGGCATCCAGTTTATATGCTCTACCTTGAAAATCAGGATTAAAAAGATTTTTAGTGGTTAGAAATTAAGGCAACTATTACAAATAGAATAAAGCTATGATATATATAGTATCATTTCTCTCTGAAATAATGAGATTATTTACTTGGCATGTCTGTCAAGGGCCAAATTCACTACCCATGGATATTTTATAGTTAAAATATTAAAAAATATAGAACTATTAATAAAATCATAAAAGTAGAATAAATATAAAATCTAAAAAATAATAAATCATGATTATTTTAACATATTTTCAAACTGACAAATTTGGACCAAAGATTAATAACAAGTCAACAAATTAAAAAAAAAAAAAGAAAGCTAAATGTTTAAAAAAAGATTTGCCTGATTTTGTATTTGTTGTATCAATATTATTATTTGATCTAAATTCAGTTTTTAAGTTGTGCACAAAGCTTTTTGTAATGTATTATCAACTTGTTATCATTTACTGGTCAATGAGGAATTCTGTTTGAATAGTAACATGAGGCACATTGTTTTGTTGGGAATGATTGAAAATACTCACAATACCTAATGAAAGAATTATTTTATGAAATTGCTTGGTCATTTTTTTTAGTGCTGTAACTACCATGAAATCTAGAATTTTATTTTTAGATTGTTCTTGTGTTGTTTTCAGAATGAATTAGTATTTAGAGAGTAAACTTAAAATATTCAAAAAAGAAAAATTCAAATTTGAAGGTAGTTGTTTTTTTTTTTTTTCATATGGTTTCTCAAAATAATCACACATTTTAGCAAACGATGCTAAACTTACAGAAAACTAGTAATTGTCTATATTTTTGGGATGAGGTGTTTTCATTGATTATGCTTTTCGGACTGATTTCCTCATCTAGGTTGTTTTTTTCACAACGTTTCGGCCGTCTGATCCTCCGGCCTTCTTCAGGTTTATCTTGAACTCGGGAACTCTGGAATTTCGAACCCAACCCTTTATTGTTCCGGGGGTTCCATGTTTTTATTCCATTAAGGCCATTGCTGCTGCTACTGCTTAATGCTGTCTCTGCTGCTGCTGCTTCTATCGACGCTGTCACTGCCATTGTTTTGTCACTGCCACTGCACTCAGGATTGAACTCAGCACCTTGGGGGACTTCCAATTTTTGATTCAACGCCTTAGTCGCCGCGGCCATGTGTCTCTTGGACACATGGCCGAGGCGACTAAGGCGTTGAATCAAAACAGACACATGGCCGAGGCGACTAAGGCGTTGAATCAAAAATTGGAAGTCCCCCAAGGTGCTGAGTTCAATCCTGAGTGCAGTGGCAGTGACAAAACAATGGCAGTGACAGCGTCGATAGAAGCAGCAGCAGCAGAGACAGCATTAAGCAGTAGCAGCAGCAATGGCCTTAATGGAATAAAAACATGGTACCCCCGGAACAATAAAGGGTTGGGTTCGAAATTCCAGAGTTCCCGAGTTCGAGATAAACCTGAAGAAGGCCGGAGGATCAGACGGCCGAAACGTTGTGAAAAAAACAACCTAGATGAGGAAGTCAGTCCGAAAAGCATAATTACAGAAAACTGATATTAATTTTTGAGTACCAGTAAAAAAATTTGAGTAAAATTGAAAAAAATTCTCATGCTGACAAAGAAATAATTCCAACCAATTCTTTGAAAGCTTCAGCAATATCTACACCCACAACCTTTAACATGTTTCACTGCAAAATGTTTTAATCAATTACAGAAACTTTCATTTCTTTTCAAAAAGACTTTAAAAAATTAATTGGCTATTTCTTGTTTAATATGCACATATTAAAATGTCATCCTGTCCGCAGGGTTTCTAATACACTGATTATATCCCTCTACAAAGTGGGTAAGACCATTGCAAAAAGGGTGTTCTGGTGATCTGGGGAGTGTGGAGTACCTCTTAATTGCCATTACTCTCAGGTCATCTTTAAAAGTGGTAGTACCTGTTAGGGTCCCATCTATGGCTCAAATAGATATGTTTAAAAATGATTCATATTTGGTAGGATCTAGTACAAAAAAGTCTTAAGAAACAATTTCACAAAAAATGTAGATATAAGCATACAATGAATGTGATTCCCTATCCTTTTGGTATAAAATAACCTTAGATTGACTGATATTAACAGCATGTCAGCTTATTCAAAAAGTCAATTTTAAAATATTACATGTGACTGAATTAAGCAAACAAATGTCAATACATCGATGTTCTGCTATAGTTTCTATAAATTAAAAAAGAAAATGTGTGTTCAGAAATATAGTCATAGAGTCTATTTCCTTGTTTCTCTTTTAGTTGTTTGTATATTATTAGTATCATTAAAAGAGACAATTTGGTGTTTCTTATTTTGGCTCTAAGTTATGTTTATTAAATAATTAAAATAATCTAATGGGATGAATTATCAGCTTTTTTAATGCAAAACATATTATTCATGTATACATAAGTATAAAGTTCTATCATAACATAAGTTATTTAATCAAAATCAAATTAAAAAGTGTGATCATAATTAGCTTGGAAAAATTTTGCTATTTAAAGGATTCTCTTGTGACATAAGAAACACGTTTATAATCTTTTAATTGGTATCAGAAAATATATACATATTGTGCAATGGTTAGCAACCAATAATAGAGAGTTGAAATCTCATTGAGTGACCCCCATACAACCAGCCTTGTATCACAACTAAGCAAAAAGCTTAGTAAATAACTACACGTTATATTTTCTTATATGAATATATCTAAATTTGAAAAAATAGTCTGGTTGATATTTCATTATAAAAATCTGTATGTGATAAAAAAAAAAAATGAGTTCATTTTAATTTGTTAAACAAGGCAATACAAGAGTTGTTTTTTTTTAATCTGTGATTATTGAATATCAAACTGTAATGTTTTTCTAAACTTTAATTTAGGAAACCATTTCCCCTGCTCTCTCTCATTTAAAAGTTTATAGTTTAAGAGTATATTGAAAGAAAAATAATTTCAGTATGTCTCTATAAAATACAATGGGAAATAACTCAATTTGCTTATTGTTTACAGAAAATGAAATTTATGTCTTTGATTGTTGCATTTGATAACATTTTTCAAAATCTAGTTAAGTAATCATTATCTAATTTGCATCAAATCCTATTTTTTGATTTATTATTATAGTTTTAATTATCCTATTAGAGAACAATTAAAATGAAAAAACATTTTGGAATACAAAAACATTCTTAAACCTGCTTGAAATATACAAAAGTAATTTTTTTATTTTTTTATTGTAATTAAAAGTAAAATTATCAAGATTTTTGCAGAATGTTTTAAGTTTTAAAATAAAACTACATGTAATCATTGCAACAATTTCCAATGTTTTTGGTACCTACTTATTTGAAATGAGTGACATAAATATATACAATTCCAAGTATATATTTTAGGGTTATTTATGCAAATAGGAACAAAAATATAGCAGAACATATTTTTGCATTACAAAGTAATGGCCATTCTAAGATATATATATATATATATATAGTCAAGATGACCATTTTACCTTTGACTAAATAACTACAGACACAGAATCATTAAATGCAGTCTAGAGGACCTACCAAGAGAGCTGACCAATAGGGATGGATAGAGAGAGAGAGAGAGAGAGAGAGAGTCAAGGGAATCTATGCTGTCAGCACAAATTGATGACGATGAATATTTAAAGAACAATATTTCTATAACATAGTGGATGGAGACCTAGTTGAAAAAATTTATTTACTAGAAAAAAAGATTCGATTGAAATGGATTTTAGAAGAATAAAGTCAGTACATTACAAAGTGAAAATTAACAGAAATGGATTTTAAAAGAATAAATCAAGGATATTTTTCATCTCAATGAAAGAAAATGTTAAAAGGATATTTTTTATTTCAATGAAAGAAAATGTTAGTTTTTTTTTCTACTGAAAGAGCAAGAGATAATACAGCGAACTTGTTTTGTCTACAGTTTTGGAAGGAAATCATTATTTCACTTGTCCACAGATGATAGAGCGAGATTGAGGGTGGATTTAACCCTGGGGTTAAAGCCTGCCAATCACAACATCCAGCTGGGCTGTCTGGGAAACAAAAATTCTGAGATAACATTTTTTTAAAAATTCGAGTGTGGAAAATTTTTAATCAATATGATTTGACGGTTACTGACATCATCAGAAGAGAAAAAGACCTGCCCCTTTTTCAAGTGGAAGTGGGAGGGGACCAAGCACTGAGTGTGGAAGGAGCAGAATTAATTAATAGAACCCAAGTAGGAGGAACGACCAGCCCTTTGGGTAGTAATGAGAGGAAAACAAATATTGAAGGTGCAGAATTAATTATTGAAATCCTAATTAGAAAATTGATATTATGAATAGCTTTGCCTACCCCCACTCCTTGGATGAAGGAAAATACATATACGCAAGAAATTTTGTCCCTTGGGAGAGATCAGCAGAAGACTAGACTTCATGTCACTCTGGGCTCTGGCCTTGTGCCAGACTGCTCAGGGTAGAGAAGGAAAGAAAGCCTATGGTAATAGGACACTATGAAGGAAGGGAAAAGAAAGCCTAAGTTAGTACACTTTGAAAGAGACAGAGAAAGCCTGAGATGATACAATACTTGAGATCAACTTGAGATGACCCTGCACCAGAGTCATGCAGAGAGAGAGAAGCAATGAAAAGTTGAGATAATATGATACTTTAGAGACCAGTGTGAATTGGCCAAAAAACTCGATTATACTCTTGACCTTTACCTGACTCTCCAACACCAAGAGAAGCAGAGAGCTAAAGACTGAGATGAGTGAACATGATATGTGACTTGAAATCACCTTGTGCCAGACTATCAAGGAACCAAGAGAAGCTGAGAACTAAAGACTGTGAAAGGTGAACATAACTGCCACTTAAGACTGCCTTGAGTCAGACAACAGAAAATGAAAAGAGAAAAACCTAAAACTTATATAATAATTGGAGATGCCTTGTGCCTGACTTTGAATGCTGAGAAATTGACTGACTATTAATTCATGAATTAGGTCTCTGTCTATTACTACCAACCTTTGGGAAGGTTGACTGTATGTACCATTTTTTTAAAGACATTTTTTAACTGAATATTGTTACAAAGCCATGTTCTGTTCTGTTTGTTGGTGTTCAACTTTTTTTTTACTTTCTTAACTGTGCGGCCTCATTCATTCACTCATCGACTGGCAACTTCAATTAGCAATTGATCTGCTGTCTGGATCAAAAACACAATGTGGGCAAATTGATCATGCCATCCGATGACATAACCAGCCAAACTGAACAGTCAGCAGATTGAAAGCGGAATCACCCTAGTGTTTGGGGAAGTTGGGTGTACTGCCACATTTTCATGCTAATGCTCATGCAAAGTTTATTATCATAGAAAGAATAAAAAACAAAAAATGCTCTGGATAATATCACTGTGATAATAAAAATTCAAGAAAATAAATGGATGAAATGTCTCCAGACACTGACCTTAAATGGCTTTAATTTTAAAGTAAATATCTTCGAAATAGAATGAACAAATTGGGGTTGAAACATAAAAACCTAAATAAACAAATGCCCTTGTTAAATTTCTAATTAAAACAGTCACTGCTAATTTGAAACACACCCTGCCCATGCTTAACACATATCTCCCAATTAAAGAACTCAGTGCCAGGTGTGATAACAGAAATCATGTAATGGTCAGTTGATGACACACGGATACCAAAATATAATTTTCATTAAACAAGTTGATATGTAACATTACTAGTTCATTTTTCATTGTTTCTTTTGTAGCATATCAACTTTATTAAAAACTATTTCAAAACTTTATAAAAAAAATCCTTTATACTTACAATGATCTTAGGTTGAAACTAGTATAAATAACTGCAAAGAAATATTCTTATTTGTCTTATCCCTTTTGTTCATGTATGTTATTTATATATATATATATATATATATATATATATGGAGAGAGTGTGCTGGGTAAACAGTCATTTAAATTATGCAAAAATGAAAATAACACTGACATCTCACTTTATCAGATATATTTCCCAAAATTACCTGAAAATATCTTGGAATACTAAGGATTAAATTTATTCAAAGAAATTGCCAGTGGTTTCAACCACAACCTCCAAAATCTCTTTGGAATCTCTTACAAGTCTTTCCAATGATCTCATTGTTTAAATTGGTAAATGCTGTTGTTGTTCTTGCTACTAGTTTTAGTGGTCTCAACTGTGCCCCACACACAATAATCAAGGGGGTTCAATCTGGAGAAATAAACAGTCAGATGTTAAGGGTGATGTGGTTGCAAAAAATTTTTGACAGCCAAGACTGTGTTCTCCATCTTGTGTAGTATGGTGCAGAGTCCTGGTATCAGATGTAGAGTCTACGAGCAACCACCCTCTTGGTCCAGAACAGCACTATCTCAAGGCACTTGATCTAAGTGTCTCTGTTTAGCCTGAGGGAAATGAACAGAAGTATAATGTCACCATTGTTAGTAACCATGCTAAATACCATGATGTGGACTAGGTGTTTGATTTTCATCAAGATGAATCTGTCCACAGATTGTGACACCCCAACATTAAAGAATCTTCTTATTAGGGCTTCCAGCATGAATGCCAAGAAATACAGCATGCCGTTTCCTAATTTCTGGAGGTATGAATTGCATCTTGGTGATGCTTTTTTCACATACATTGCCCAACTGACTCAAGTTTGTTGCACTATAGACAAAACCTGAAACAAATAAAGCAAATGTGCAAAATTAATAATATGAAATGACAACAATTTACTTATTGCACCCTGTATTGTGGATATTCATTTAAAATTTATATCTGAATTTTGTTATATGTCAGATATATATTTTATATGAAATCATATGAGAGTATTATAATGCTATATATATATATATATATATATATATATATATATATATATAGGTTGTTTATTAAGGTTGATTGGGTTTTATGACATATCAGCCATTGTAGGTTATTTAATGCCAAATTCTGTTTACACATATATATTGAATATATGATTTGTAAACACATTTCATTTATAACATTTTTAAATGAGCCTGAACTCATTTTATTTACACTCAGTTAAATGGTTTCAAGTATTGCAATATAACAGTCAGAATTTAACATCAGTCATTTGTTTGTGCACAGAGTTTGTAGGTAATTTCATTTTTAAATGAGTCAGAACTAATTTGCTTGCTCACTTGTATTGCTACTGTTTCTACTGTTAAATGGTTTCAATTATTGCTAACACTTATATTAGGACTTTGAATAAGTTCTCACTGATTTTTCATAAAAAGTAATGTTTTATTTTCAAAAATTAGTAAGAAACATATCACTGAAAGTATTGTCCATTGCTTGCCACTACTTTTCCCATCATTCTTGCAGCATTTAAATTCCACTGTGGAAAAACAATGTCTTTTGAGATAACTATGAATCGACCCATCTTCTGGCTTCTTCATAAGAATGAAAGTGCTGCTTAGCCGGGCCATGTGCCATCGATCGTTACAAGTTATAATTGGACAGGGCAAAGTCTGGTGAATATGGCAGTAGAGTAGGACTTCTCATCTAAGCGTTTCCAAGTAGGTTTTCATGTTTTGCAACATGTGGCCGAGCATTGTCATGTTACAAAATCACTTTGTTGTGTCTCTGCTTGTAGAGTGGCTGTTTTTTCTTCAATGCTTGGCTCCAATACTTCAATTAGAGTCAATAGCAATCTCCTGTGATGGTTTTACTTGGTTTGAACAGCTCATAATAAACTACAGCCTGCTGATCCCACCAAATGCCGAGCAGAAGTTTTGAATCATGGATATTTGGCTCTGCCACCAACATTGATGCTTGGCTGGGCTTACTCCATGATCTTCTACACTTAGGATTATCATAGTGTATCCACTTTTAGATAGGACCCTATCAGGTGCTTGCACTCAGAGTGAACCTGGGAGCAATGACAATGAAAGAGTACTCCATATTCCCTAAAGCTCCAGGTCTAGAGCCTCACCATCAAATGATTTAATGTCATAACCAGTATACTCTCTGCAGAGATGCAGTCAGTGTATTCTACAGTCCCAGGCAAATGGGCTCCATTTAAGATCTTATATATAGAAAACTTTAGTATACATCAATTGTAATTATCCATTTGTGCCTACACTGATGGGGCAAGTCAACAAGAGACAAAAAATTCTGGCAAAAGAGGGGAGTAAAATGAAAAATTAAAATAATTCAAAATATGTATTCAGTGTTCATCACCTTCTATTCATTGTAATGCAATGTATCATGTTTTGGTCTTTATAAGCTTTTAGTAAAGAATTTGATTCTCACTAGATACTACTAAAATGTAACCATATATCAGAGGTCGTTTTTTTTTGTTTACTTTATTTTTACACAGAACATGTACATAAGTAATAGTCAAAGAAACTGGAAAAAAAAAAAATTCATAAAATTTTTGTAATATTGTTACAAGGACAAATAAGAGATTAATTCTGATGGCACACATTTTATAAATATTTACAAAGTTTAGTTGCCGAGTCAGCTAGGGCTGTAGAATACTACAACTGCTTCTCTGCAGAGGGGTAGGACCCTCTCCCCAATGAGTATCTTAGATATGACACTAAACAATCTGATGGTGTGGTTCCAGTAATGCTGGTGCTTTGGGGAATGCAGAGTACCCCTTCATTGCCATCGCTCCCAGGTCCGCTCTGACCTGGAGTGGTAGCACCTGATAGTTCAGTTCTATTTGATCCATGAATAGGACCCTATGTACTTATGCTAAACTGAATTGCTTGAAATAGGACTGTTTTGACATTTAAACTTGGTACTCATGCTAAACTGAATCCTTTGAAATCGAACTGTTTTTGTGCACTAAACTGAATTGTTTGAAATAGAACTATTTTAGACCTTAAAACTGTTGTTACCGCCTAAGGACTCTTTTTCAACTTGGCCTTGGGAGCAGATTTCATGTCTGCTCTGTGAACTAGGAATAGAATTTTCGTTACATTTTTTCTCTGGATCAATTTGAATACCATTATGCATGGCTCCCCTTATTGTATTCTCCCAACCCCCTTCAGCTTTACCACCAGGGTTTCAAACTGCTGCTTGTTGGTCTTGTGACTCGGTGCTCTACAGGTTAAGGTTAGAATGAATCCGGCAGTTGGCAGAGAAAGATATGCCTAATTTCATCTCCCAGTCAAGGAGCTATCCAATAATCCTTTTTAAGTATGATATATTCAACCATTTATTCAGGTCTTGTTGTATCTGTTTTCGTTGGTCAAACTTAAGGAAATCTTTTTTAAACCTTATAATCCAAATAGATTTCATGTAATATATTTCTCTTCATAACATTAATAGATTTCATGTTGGTTTTAACCCATGCATTACATTCACCCCTCTTGCTTACATGTTCTGTCTATTTTACCTTTGTATGCCTCCTCTTCTCCTGTTCATTTTCTGTAAATAAACTTAGTTTAGCATTTCAAACCCTTGTTTTACTTGAGTATTCTTTATTTGTGTCAAATTTTTGTGTTATGATTGCTGGGGACTAGATATACTCCTAGACACTTACCCTAAAATTCGCTGTAGTCATAACACTATACTTATGCTAAACTGAATTGTTTGAAACAGAACTATTAATATGTATAAAAATAGATTTGGCATTAATAACCTACAATGGTTGATGTGCCATAAAACCAAAACAAATTAAAACTTGGGTTTAATATATGTAAAAGCAGAATTTGGCATTAAATAACCTACAAAGGTTGATATGCCATAAAACCCAAAGAAAGAAAGTAAGTTTAGTCTAGTACTGGAGGATCAGGAAGAAGATTATGTTGTGCTGATCTTCTAAATGGGAAAGGTGCGTCTTTTAAGAAATTGCTATTCAAAATCTTGCATTTTGCTTGGGCACTGGATGGTTCGGTTTCTTTGTTTTAATGGTATATCAATTTTAATGAGTTATTTCATGCCAATCCTTATAGAAGAACAGTAGTGATACTATTTAACCCATAACTGGGAAGATAAGGAGGTTCATACCTTTCCCAAAGGTGTTAGTTTGAAAGTGGACATAATAGCATGACTGGAATTTGAACTCTCTCACTTCTGCAGTCCAGCAATTTAACCATTATGCCAGCCACTCGTACTCCCCTCTCCACATTGGTAGGAAATAAACAACTATTTAAGCTGCTAAGTAAAATCTTGACACAGATATAATATATATATATATATATAATATATATATATATATATATATATATATATATATATAATGCTGAAAAAAAACACCATCAAAGGAAATGACTTAGAGTCATGAAACATATGTGCTATTTTACAGCTATAGGTAAAAAAAAAGTAGAGCAAACTTGGTTCTTTCATCTTGATTAGAATGATTCTTATAAACTGCAATTATTGCCAATTCTAAGTGATTAGGACCAAATTACATGTGATTTCTGTATAGAAATACTGTAACATAATGAACATGCAGATGGGTTTATGGAGAGACTAATTTTCAGTGAGGTTTTGCAAGAATAAACCACAAAGTTTTTCTATACTAAACTGTTTCGTGAATAGTTATTTTTAGATGCATTTTAAAACATTTTTATTGACATTATAAAGTAGGCGTGCTTAGTATAATGGCTATCATTGAAAGAAATTGAATCATGATCTGAGTTCAAATCCTGAACAAGGCTGTTTGCATTTCACTTTGTGCTAACACCTTTGGGAAGATCATAAATCTATCTGTTGCCTCCAGTTATGAATAGATAGTAGGGCAGACTTAGTTCTTTAGCCTTGATTAGGCAACCAGTCTAGAAGAAGGAAAACTTAGAATTCAAACCAACTTTACTCCACTTAAAAAATAGCCTTATATTACATCCTGCCTATGGCAAAGGGGTTGGGTAAATATTTGACACATCATTTTTCAAGTTTCCTTAACCTTTCTGTATTGGTTGAGTCTAAAAGTTGTCGGCCCTCTTCATATATCTTTGATTACTGGGAAGGCTTCTCTGCAAGAACATTTTCTTTCCATCATGACTTTCATGGATATTTTGTATCTCAATGTCTATTTGACTAAAAGGTAGGAATGCATTTCTTTTACACTTTTAGATAATTGTTATCTGTTGAGCATTCATTCAGTTATGATTTTGATCACTAGAAAAATTTCTTTACTGAAATTCTCATCTCATCTCATTATTAAACAGTTTAAAGCATTTCTTGTATTTACTGTTAACAACAGATTTTCAAGTGAAAGATTATCTTTACTGTGCATTTCTTGTAAGTTTTATCACTGCCATTATATTTAGAAAACAAGTATCAAATCACATTTTTTTAAAATCTTGTAATGTTTATGCTAGCATTTCATTTTTTTCTTGTAATTACTGTATTTTTCAGTATATAAAACAAATGGTTTACAAAGGTAGGAGGAGGGGATTACTATCTGCTGCAATCCCTCCAAAATCCATAGTTGCCAATTTCAAACTTCAGTTGATAACCCTCTGGTCATAATACCAGCAAATGAGATGCTGTGCGATATTGTGCACAGATTAATTTTAAAGTTAAAAGTGTCTTTTATGCTGACAAATAAAGTAAATCTAACCTCTTCAAATCAGAATTGTGCTGTGCATCTTTCACAGGGTTCAACTAAACAAAGGATCAATAAGTCCATAGACTGACTGTTATTGGCTGAATTTTAATCTGAAATTATCACTTTGTAATGTTTTTCTCTGTGATTAATGTTCACCACTTAATTAGGAGCACTGACAGAGGAGATTATGTTCAAGAACATTTGACATAAAGTAATTTTTTTAATCATGAGTCTCTAGAATTATTAATGTACCAACATCATTATTTTCTTTTCTTTTTTTTTCCTTCGTTGTTATATTCACAATATTTTGGCCATTTTACCCTTTCTAGTATATTCAATAATCTTCTCATTACTAAATATGGTTAGTTAGAACAAATACAAGTATAACAATAATTTTGCACATGGTAGTTTTCTTGTACTTTCATTTTGTAGTAACTTGGATTTTATCCATTGTAGATATTCTCATATTACTTGAGCTACTTTGTTAATCATGTGCTATGACTCTCCTATAATACTTTATGATAGTTGTTATAGATATAGAGAAATGGTAGATTTTGGTAAATCTGACAAGATAAAAATAAGTGGAAAAGTGGATAAATCAACACTGACAATGGATTCTGATGAAGTTCTATTTCCAATAAAGAACAAAATACTACTGAATCCATAGCCAGTGTTGGTTTATCCACTTTTTCACAAATTTTTATTATATATATATATAACAGAAAACCAAAAGTCTTCCTGTATAGCCAAGTCTATGATGTTGCTCATAATGTAGTTTGATGTTTATAGCATTTTAAAGACACGCTTAGATACAACCTTTAAACTATTAATTTCTCTCTATGCTTTTTTGAACATAGCATCAGTCTGAAATAAATGGAGGACTGAATGCCACAAGAGAATGATTGAATTTAAAGTTTCACAATGATAATCAAAGTGAATTGAGGAACAATTTGAAAAAAAGATCTAACACATACACTTATATTGCTGTTACATGCAAATAATTTTTGGCTAGTTTGCAGAACTCAACCAGAGTTAAAATCTCATGTAAGATACAAATTTATTATTGTAAAATTGGATTGTAGGATCCTCATATATAATAATTGACTGAAGAGACACACACACATATATATGACACTAAACCATCTGATAGTGAGGCTTAAGTCATGGAGCTTTGGAGAATGTAGAGTATCCCTTCACTGCCAATACTCCCAAGTACACTCTGACCTAAAGTTGTAGTACCTGTTAGGGTCCCATCTAGGGGTCAAATAGAAATATTTAATCATTATCTATTCTTGAAAACATTTAACTGTGAGCAAATGAACAACTAATGTTAAATTGAATTATTTATGATAAATGGCAATACTGGAAACCATTTAACTGTGTACAAACGAATAATTAGTATTGAATTAAATAAGAATATTTAATAAATAGAATTACTTATGGGGAAATAGAAATACTTTAAACCATTTAACTGTGAGCAAACATTTGAGCTCTGGCTCATTTAAAAATGTTATCTACAAACTATTTTGTTTAGAAATCATATATATTTGATATGTATAAACAAGATTGGGCATTTAGTAACTTACAAGGGTTGATATACCATAAAACCAAGCCAAATATATGTGTGTGTGCATGCACATATATATATAGTACATTCAATAAATTCCCAGACTTTTTTGTACTGGCATTTAAAATTGTCATAGACTTTTGAAAATTCAGTATGTTATTGTGATACATCTTATGAGATGACTGACTATGATTTCAGCTTCAAATGAACAGCTACAGCAGCAATTAGAATACACCCTACTAAAGCTTGATTGTCACAGCTGGTGAATTTCAAAAATGCAATCTGGATGTGAGACACTTTAGAAGAACGATATGCAATAAAAATTCTGTTTTAAACTTGGAAAAAATGCTGCCACGGAAACGTATGGAATGCTTCAGACTGCTTTTGGAGCTTCTTGCATGAATCGAGCATCAGTTTTTGAGTGGCATAAGAGATTCAAGGAAGGCAGGGAGTCTGTGAGGGATGATGAGAGGTGTGGGAGGAGTAAGGAAGTCAATAGACCAGAGTTGATTGGCCAAAGGGTTAGGGTTACTATGTTGAGGATTTAAGGGAGTTCAGGAATCAGGAAGAGATTCCGTTGGAAGAGGCTAGCACTCTTCAAATCGAGTCAGTGGTTTTTACACCAGGACAATGCACCAGTCCACAACTGCATCCTTGTCACAGACTATTTGACCAAGATGGGTATCAAGACAGTTCCTCACCATCCCTACAGACCTTGCTCCCTGGGACTTTTGCTTATTCCCTAAGCTTAGAGGCTGTCGTTATGAGACAATTGAGGAGATGAAAGAGGCTGTGATGAAGGTCATTGACACACTCACACAAGAGGACTTCCATGGGGCCTTCCAGAAGTTGTTGGAATGGTACAACAAGTGCATTGCAGCTGGAGGAGATTACTTTGAAGGGGACTAGAGTTTCATGTGTGTACTATCAATAAAAGTGCCCATACAAAAAATTTCTGGAAACTTATTTAATGATCCTCATATATATATATATATATATATATATATACACACACCTATACTGGTTAGAGAATCAAGTCTGCCTTATTTACTCATACTTGGATAAGAAGAGATGAATACATACCTTTTTGTAAAAATGTATACAATCAATATATAGACTCTACTTTCAAGCATGAGTTGTGAGGGCCTAAATGATGTGAACTAATGGAATACCTACATATTTGTCTATAGTGGTACTATTTACCCAACCCCTCCGCTCGGGCAGGATATGACACAAGGTCAATTTTTAAGCGGAGTTTAACAGGTTTGAATTCAGAGTTTTCCTTCTCGTAGACTAGTTGCCTCAACAAGGCTGAAGAACCTAGTCTGTCCTACTATTTACCCATAGCTGGAGGGAGAATAATTGGATTCATACCTTTCCCAAGGGTATTAGTGCTATGTGAAATGCAATCAGTCAGGTCCAGGATTTGAACTCGAGTCACCGTGTTCATTTCCTACGACGATAACGACTACACCACGGGCACCTCCTATAGTGGTGAAGGCTTGTGTCACACCTGTCATGCTTTTGAGATGAGTTAATATCAGAAGTGGGATGAACCAATGTGTCATATTTTTTCAACAACTCTCTTCAGATTTTGAACTTTTTGATTTTCTATCTCCCAGACTGATTGCCCTACTGCTAAGTAATCAATAGATGAGGGAAGAAGAGATGGATTGATGCTTTTCACAAGAGCATTAGTGTGAAGCAAAATGTAAACAGCCTTGTCCAGAATTTGAACTTAGCTCACTGAGTTCATTTTCTTCAATAACATTATGTTACCTGTACTTCTCCTTTACCCCTGCACATGTGTGTGTGTAACAAATATTATGAGATAGGTTGTTATATATATATGTAAATATAACCAAGTATCCATGTTAAAAAAGGCAGCCATTTTTCCTGACTTTTACAAATTTTTACTTAGTAACATTATTGAAATGTATCTAGATAGCAAAATTGAAATTTTTGGTAAAAGATTAAAAAAAAAATTTCGTAATGTATGTAATCCTCTGCTTATTTCTCCTTTTTGAGCAAAAAGTTTTCTGACAATTTTTCAAGTTATTAATGTCTATTCAGATTAATCGTTCAGTGAATCTACCATATATGCATACTTAAAAACATTCTCTATGATAAGATACTAATTAATAATTCACGCTTATGTGTATCAATATAGTGTAACATTTTTCTGTGTCATTTAGATACACAAATAACGACAATAATAATTTGATCTGTTATAGTTTTTTTTCCCAATTTTCTATCCTGAATTTTACATTATATTTGTAGTTTATAATTTCTAATAAAGTAAAGAAAGCTTTTCCTTATAGAATTTACTAAAAAAACAATCGAGCAGGGTATATCACAATGAAATAATGTACAAGGGACAATGTGGATTTTCATAAAGTTGAGTAGCAATCATTTTAGATACTAGGAAATTATTACAATTAAAGGGTTAATCCTGATCTATAGTAATTGGGTTCTAATCAAGAAATAATTTGTATTTTATTTTATTTTTTTGTTTCTTTTGATTTTTCTTACTGACATTAAATTTATTGATCTATGACCATATATGATTTTTATCTTTGAACTTACAAATATTTTAAAGATTTTCCTCTATATTCTTTTTTTTTTTTAGCGAGATAGATATTCATCAATATATTGATGAATTATCTTATAAGTATTTGTGCTGATTCCATTTTAAAAACATTTTTAAAATGCATATTAATGTAACTAGATGGATAAATTTTGTATCATCTGTTTATATGATAAAAGGTGTGAATTTTCTGTTTCTTTTCTCTATTTTTTTAATGAAGATTTTTTAAAATTCATCTATCTATAACTACTGCAGACTATCTTCCCTCTTCAGCTGTGTTCTCTTCTTTTGGGTGGGACATGATAAAAAATGAAACAAACTTGGTTCTGGGTAATTTCAACCTGAGAGCAGTCTCTCCCCAATACATTATAAAGACAGGATTGAACACAAGTTACAAGGACTGGTCAGTTTTTGTGCTAGCCAACACATTTGTATTGGATTTCATAATCCTGTTATTTTGTTTATTCTTACAGGAACTATGCTAGTATTATATTTTCAATTTGATATTTAGTCAAAAAGAGTAATCAGGTAGATTAATCTTAATGGCAAGACATGTCAACTCCTCATCTAGGATTGTTTTATGCCTTGGTTTGGGAATTGATTTCCTATTTACATTTTTGTGTAATTGTTTCTTAGATTTTAGTTATGCATCGTCCTATCTAATGCAAATAAATTTTAAACAGATCTATTTGACCAGTAGATGGTACCCTAACAAGTACTATCACACTGGGTCAGAGTGGACTTGGAGTAATGGCAATGAAGAAGTACTCTGTACTCCCTAGAACTAGATCCTCACCATAAGATGCAGTTTAGTTGGTTGGTTGTTTCAGTTTTATGGCATATCAACCTTTGTAGGTTATTTAATACCAAATCCATTTTTATACAAATAATCAGTTCTATTTCAAACAACTCACTTTAGCATGAGTACACAGTTTAATTGTCAAAAACATTTCTATTTCAAGCTATTCAGTTTATTCAAATAGTTAAATGTCAAAACTGTTCTATATTAAACAATTCAGTTTTGTGTAAGTACAGTTTCAATGTCAAAAACAGTTCCATTTCAAACAATTAAGTTTAGCATAAGTATGCAGTTTAATTGTCAAAAACATTTTATTTCAAGCTATTCAGTTTAGTCAAACAGTTCTAATTCAAACAATTCAGTTTAGCATAAGTATGCAGTATAGTTCTATTTAACCCATAGATAGGGCCCTATCAGGTGCTACCATTCCGGGGACCTGGGAGCAATGGCAATGAAGGGGTGCTCTGCATTCCCCAAACCCCCAGCATCACTGGAGCCTCATCATCAGATTGTTTAGTATCATATCTAGGACATTCATGGAGGAGGGGTCTTACCCCTCTGCAGAGGTGCAGTCGGTGTATTCTACAGCCCCAGCCGACTGGGCAATACACAGAGTTAATGTCAAAACAGTTTTATTTTAGATAATTCAGTTTAGCATAAGTACACAGTTTAGATGTCAAAACAGTTCTATTTCAAGCAATTCAGTTTGGCATAAGTATGCAGTTTAAATGTCAAAACAGTTCTATTTTAAACAATTCAGTTTAGCATAAATATGCAGTTTAAATGCAAAAGACAGTAAACTCAAGAAACTAGTTTAGTTCTATTTAACCTATAGATAGGACCCTTATCAGGTGCTACCACTCCAGGCTAGAGTGGACCTGGAAGTGATGGCAATGAAGGTGTACTCTGCATTCCCCAAAGCTCCAGCATCACTGGAACCTCAGTATCAGATTGTTTAGTGTCATATCCAGGACACTTGTTGGGAGGTCCTTTCCCTCTGCAGAGAAGCAGTCAGGGTATTCTACAGCCCCAGCCAACTGGGCAAATGCAGTTTAGTGTCATACATAGGTAACCAAGAACCTATTCTTAAAACAGCACCTGAGTAAAACAAAATGTGGTCAAGAGTACTACCTTATGTCTGCAAAAAGACAAAGAAATTCAGTTTTATTTTGCACATTCCAAAAATAAAAAAGAACTTGTAAACCAAATACTGTCATTGATCCTCTACAACTTCTGCTGATTTATAAAGCAATAACATTATTATTCTCTTGAAATCTTTTTCTTTCCTTTTTATAATGAATGTTTTCCAATGTTTTTTTATTGGACATTATGCTTTTTAGTCGTGAATGTTCCTTAATGAATAAATAGAAAGTTATATTTGAGTATAATTAAAACTTCCTGAAACTTCAGTATCAATTGTTTTTATTTAAATTTCTGTCAGCCAATTAAAAAGCAAAGAAAAAGAAAAAAAGTTCTTTTAAATTGTATATTTAGTAATTTTTGTTTGCATTAAACATACATATATCTATATTTGATTT
>CAUZXS010003929.1:0-2500 GCA_963585895.1 Sepioteuthis lessoniana | reverse complement strand
CAACATTGGGGCCTGAGAATTCCTCTCCCTTAGTTTCTCTCTCTCTCTTTTCTTTCTTTACTCTTAACTCTATGAAGGAATAGTTTCTCTCTCTATTTTTTTTTTTTTTTTTTTAACACCGCGAGAGGCTATCTGCTACTACATTGTCCTTTCCAGTGATGTGCACGACCTCCAAATTATATTCCTGTAGATTGAGGTACCAAGCTTGCAACTTTCTGTTTCAGTTCCTCATCCTCTCTAGGAAAGTTAGGGGATTGTGGTCCGTATAAACTTTCGTACATTTTGCGTTTGCTGTAATATATATCTCAAAATGCCGAATACTACTTATTAGGGCGAATAATTCCTTCTCAACGGTGGCATACATTCGCTGATGCTTGTTAAGCTTCTTTGAGTAATAACTCACGGGGTGCAGGTGACCCTCGTCGTCCTCTTGCATCAGCACGGCTCCTATGCCCTCATCACTCGCATCGACTGTTAGGTGAAATTGTTTCTCGAATTCTGGTGCCTTCAGTACCGGCTCTGTACTCAAAGTATGTTTTATTCCGTCAAATGCTTTTTGACATCTATCGGACCATCCAAACTTCACCTTCTTCTTCAGTAAGTCTGTTAGAGGTGCTGCTTTTCCCGAAAGGTCTTCGCAGAACCGCCTATAATATCCTGCCATCCCAAGAAACTGTTGCAACTCCCTTACATTCCTCGGGATGGGGAACTTCTGTATATCCTGGGTCTTCACTTCACTCGGCTTCACGCTTCCATAGCCCACCATGTGTCCGAGATATTTCACCGTAGCGGCCCCAAACTCGCTCTTCACTAAGTTAATAGTTAGGTTGGCTACTTCTAATCTTTCAAACACCTTCCTCAGGGTTTCGAGGTGATTCTCCCAAGTGTTATGGTAAATCACGATATCATCAATATAGGCATCTACGCCTTCTAAACCGGCTTAGCACTTCGACATTAATCTCATGAAGGTGGCTTGGGAGTTCTTCATCCCAAAAGGCATGACTCGGTACTGATAGGTTCCGCCTGGGATTACAAAGGCCGAGATGGCCTTAGCTTTCTCTGTCAAAGGCACGGCCCAATATCCTTTTAATAGGTCGCACTTGGTAATATACTTGGCACGGCCAATTCGGTCTATGCAGTCCTCTATCCGGGGGATAGGGAAACAGTCTGCTCTGGTCATCGCGTTGACTTTCCTATAATCCGTGCAAAATCTCACTGATCCATCTTCCTTCCCTACCAGCACACATGGAGAAGCCCAGGCGCTATCGCTGGGCTCTATTATTCCATTCTCCATCATATATTTGACTTCCTCCTACATCAGTTTTTCCTTCCTTGGATTTAGTCGATAAGGGTGCTGCTTCACTGGGGCCTCTCGGTTTAGTTCCACATCGTGTTGAATCATCGTCGTCTTCCGAGGGATATCTGAGAACAAGCCTGGATATTCTCTTATTAAGTTCTTCAGGTCCCTTCGCTCTGATACTGATAGATGACTTAGCTTTTCCTCCATATTTCTCAGAATCATTGAGTTCTTAAGCTTGAGGGGTGGGTCTTTTACTGTGGGCCCCTCCTCCCCTTCCACTGTGCAGCTGTTGGCGGTTACCGCCAGAACGGGCAATCCTTCTCGGCGGATATATGCCTTCAGTCTGTTTATATGACACACTTGAGACTTCCTTCTTCACTCTGGGGTGTCTATTCGATAGGTTCTTTCATCGATCTTCTGTGACACCACATACGGACCTAGGTATCGCCCATCAAAGGGGAATCCTCTGTTTGGGGATAGTAGCAGGACTTCCTCGCCTTTCTTGAACTCTTTCTTCCTCGCTTTTCTATCAAACTTCCTTTTCATTCTACCCTGTGCTTCGGATAGGTTCATCCGCGCTAACCTTAGCGTGTCTGATATGTTTTTCTTCAGCCGATCCATGTAGGTGACTGTGTCTTAGGATGCTTTTCCCTGTTCCACCCATCTTTCTTTCACTATTTGTAAGGGTCCTCTTACTGTTCGTCCATACACTAGTTCTAACGGGCTGAACCCTAATGACTCCTGCACTGCGCCCCACACAGCGAACAAGACAAAAGGCAAACCAATGTCCCAATCCTTCTTCTGTTCGGCACAGTGAGACCTTAGCATATTCTTCATATATATATATATGTGTGCGTGTGTGTGTGTATATATATATATATATATATATATATATGTATGTATGTGTGTGTGTGTGTGTGTATATATATATATATATATATATATATATATATATATATATATATATGTATATATATATCTGTGCGTGTATGTATACATATATATATGTGTGTGTATGTGTGTGTGTATGTATATATATATATATATATATATATATATATATATATGTGTGTGTGTGTGTATGTGTGCGTGTAGATATATATGTGTGTATGTGTGCGTGTAGATATATATGTGTGTATGTGTGCGTGTATATATATATGTATGTGTGTGCGTGTGTATATATATATATATATGTGTGTG
>CAUZXS010003928.1:87500-90005 GCA_963585895.1 Sepioteuthis lessoniana | reverse complement strand
CCACCATACTTGCTCTAACGGTAACGAACTGGATATGGACCCGGCTACAACGTGTGATTGCGGCAGAGAATTTAACAGCTTGCGAGGGTTACGAATCCACAGGGCACGCTGGTGCAATCAACGTAATTCTCCTGCAGGAGAATGTAAATCGAATGATGGGCTTATGAATCAGGAATACCCCCACAGTGTTCAAGGGCCCATTGTTAAACGACAGCGTCCTGGAGACATTCCTCACAAGCCAAGAATTCAGTGGCCCAAGGGTAATCAGACAGCTACTTGGACAAACTTAGACCAGGAGCTTTCTTTTTTGCACAACACCCATCTTAAGGGCCCCATTGATCATCAATTGTCATCTCTCTGCAGAGTTATATATGACGTTTGTTTGGAATGGTTTGCTGCAGTAACGAATAAAAAAGATAAAACCGAAGGAAAACGACCGAATAGACGACAGATACAGAAAGGAAAGCTAAGATCGGAACAGAGAATGCTGAAGCGCCGATTAAAAGAAGCCCTGATTCATGAGAGGCCGGAACTTCAGAATATCCTAAATGATATTAAAAAAAGGATTTTGGTGATCTCCAGAGCTGAAAATCAGAGAAAACATCGAAAGAAAAAGCGTCAGGCTCGGAGAGCATTCTACTCAAATCCTTACGCTTTCGCAAAAAAGCTTTTCGTGGAATCCAAGAGTGGCAAGCTTGATGTACCGAAGGAGGAACTCGAGAATCATTTGAAGATGACATACTCAGATGATTTAAACGGTATCCCAATACCTCCTCTAAGAGATTTACCAAAACCCTAAGATCCAACGGTAATGTTTGATGATAGCGGGATAAAACCAAAAGAAGTTCGGGATTTCTTCCATAAGGCCCGCGCAGGTAGTGCCCCGGGCTTGAATGGGATATCGTACAAGTTATATAAAAACTGCCCACGTGTCCTCAGGAAACTCACTATCCTCCTTCAGCAGGCTTGGAAGAAGGATATTGTACCACAGGAATGGTGTCTGGCCGATGGTATTTGGATACCAAAGGAAATGCAGTCAAAAGGTATCACAAATTTTCGCCCTATATCCCTCCTAAATGTAGAAGGGAAAATATTTTTTGGAGTTCTTGCTCGTCGCATGACAACCTTTCTGATGAGCAATCATTATATAAATACATCTGTCCAGAAGGCTGGGATACCTGGCTTCCCCGGATGTCTGGAACATTCACAAATCATATGGAACTCAATACTCTCAGCTAGAAGGGACAAAACAGAACTACATGTGATCTGGCTTGATCTTGCTAATGCGTACGGTTCAGTTCCACACCACTTAATCCGAATGGCCCTCGAATTTTTCAACTTCCCTAGCAAGGTTGAGGAAATCATAATGAAATACTTCAATTCAGCTTTCATGAAATTTACCGTTAAAAACTATACCACCAAGTGGCAGGCACTTGAGATTGGCATCATGATGGGCTGTGATTTCCCCACTTCTTTTCGTTCTAGCCATGGAACTCATTTTACGAGGTGCAGCAAATACGTCGGAAGGAGTAATGAAAAATGATCATCTGACTCTTCTTCCTTCCAGAGCTTTTATGGACATCACCATTCTCGTCCCATCCCAAATCTCTGCCGAATGTTTACTACAAAGGTATTATGACCTTTTCACATGGGCGAGAATGAAGGCTAAGCCAAAGAAAAGTCGAAGCCTATCGTTAGTCGGAGGATCTGTCTGGGAGATCCATTTCAAAATTGGGGGTGATAAGATCCCAACAGTCAGGGAGGAGCCGGTAAAGAGTCTCGGACGTCTTTATTCAATCCCACTGACTGATCGTCATAGGGGTACAGAGGTCCAGAAAATAGCTTTGAAGGGACTAAGATCAATTGATAAAACTTGTTTACCCGGAAGGATGAAGGATTGGTGTAACCAACATGGTCTGCTACCCCGTCTTTTGTGGCCCTTACAGATGTACGAGATTGCGATATCTCGTGTTGAACGGATCCAACAGTACAGCAACAAATACCTGCGTAAGTGGCTCGGAGTTCCTCCTTGTTTTTCGAAAGTGGGTTTATATACCAATTCTGGAAACATACAGCTCCCAATATCCTCACTGGTAGAAGAATTCAAAATTGGGAAAATACGCCTTCACATGATGATGAAGGACTCAGCCGACGAGATCATTCGGAAGGCGTATCCAGAAATAAAATCAGGTACGAAGTGGTCGGCCGTTAAAACCGCCCAGGAGGCGGAATGCAGCCTACGAATCAAAGACATCATAGGCGTCACTCAAACCAATCGAGCTGGGTTGGGTAGCACGAGCAAAAAGGTATTCTTCAAAATGGACCCTAAAGGAAAAAGAGACATGGTGAGCGAAGAAGTCAGGATGTTTGAGGAAAAGCAAAGAAAAGCCAGTGCTGTTACTCGGACCAAACAATGTGCTTGGACAAAATGGAATGATATCGAACCAATTAAATTATCGTGGAAATCCTTAATTGCAATGAAAACACTGGCGATATCATTCCTTC